>LVTN01000123.1:146663-234806 GCA_001649415.1 Musa itinerans | reverse complement strand
ATAATAATTTTAAATAAATAAAAATTAACAGTATTAAAATCAAAATAATATATTATTAATCTAATAAATAAAAATACTATTATTAGTATATAGTTAGCAGTATTAACATATTAACAGTATAGTAAGAAGAGTGTGAGAAGACCGAGGCTGCTGAGGCAACGACAATGGAAGCAGGCGACAGCTGTAGTTGGAGTGGGAGTGACAAGCGGTAGCGACGGCGGGAGCAGCAAGTAACGGCGACAGTGGGACCGGCGAGCGACAGCGGGAGTGGGAGAGGGAGCTACGAGCGGTAGCGGGAGCGGCGAAAGCAGCAGCAAGTAGCAACGGCGTGCAACGACAACGACATTTTTGTGAATCTTCATGCTTTATCTTATCTTTTCTCTTTATTTTTGTCCTTTTTTTTCTTTATTACCGATTCTCTTTCTTAAACCCTCTGATCAGTGGGACCGCCGAGTGACAGCGGGAGTGGGAGAGGGAGCTACGAGCGGCAGCGAAAGCAGCGATTGTGGCAGCGGCAAGTAGCAACGGTGAGCAACGACAATGGAGAAGAAATATCGATGGCAAAATCACGAGTGTTAGGGTTGGGGAAGTTTGGGAAATCACGAGAGGGAGCATGATATCGGTGATTTAGTTGGTTCGATTGAACCAACTAAAGCACCGAAGACCAACCAGACCTAAAAGTCTGGTTCGGTCGCCTGGTTTAACCCAGGAGCTCGCCCGAAGTGTCCGGCGCTTGGGCTCGGGCGAGCACCCAAGCGGTGCCTCTTTGAAGCGAGGCGCTCGGGCCTCGCATCGCTTCGCTCGAGCGCCTATTGAAATCATGACCTCTGATTCTATCACCTTTTAGGTTATTCTATATCAAACTATCCAATCAATATCTCATAAGAATAATAATAAGATAGAGAAACAGACAGTTTGTGTAACTAAATGCGTTGCTTATGTATATTGCCTTTAAGATAACGCACCACTCATCTTGTAATAAGACAGGTGAAATCAGAAAGCAAAGCATTAAGCAGAGGCTACTCAACATGCTCAAATATACTAGTGTAATTATATACTAATTTCACTTACGGAAGGATGTCCACCATAAAAAACAATGCAATACAGAATTAGACATTAAATAATAAGAGGCATGTATTTTGCTAAATCTACACCACACAAGGGAGAAGCCAACAATTATTCTCAAAAACATGGCACGTCTTTTCAAGAGCAAAATGGAAAATAGGTAGAAAGAAAATCACCATCTAGAAAGCTAATTCAAGTTTCACATTATTTCAATGTAAACATGCCAACATGCAAATGGAGTTATCCATGTCATATGTAATAGAATGAAGTCAGCCAAATGCATATAGACTGAAGATTTATCCTTTATTGGAAATATCATAATTAACTATATCATTTAGCACCACTATATTACCCAAAACTTAAAAAGGGCATCCTTATATCACAATAATATGGTTCCAGTCTTCCCTGTTTTGTTGTAGAACAAGGTCAACTAAATGTCCTTAGGGTCAAAAAAGTTAATGCCTTTCTCGTGCATCACCATCATTTTTTTATCATATGTTATGCTATTTTGAAAAGGATATTTTCTATATTTTTAATGAGATTGTAGCTAGAAGGCTATCATTAACAATTATCTAATATATGGATTTTCAAGAAAATGCAGCAATGATGCCATATCTATGGTACGAAACCATCATTCTCTATGCTAATATAATAGGATTTAAAATATCCAAGCCTAATTTCAAACTGGAAAAGGTGCACCACACCTTCTATCACAAAATATGTTAGCTGTCAATAATGTGTCAAATACTGTACTACAAATTTGACAATTGCAATCAACTCGTTATGCATATTTCTTGCATTTACTATATGTTTTTAACTATTATTCCATATGTTAATCTCATCCTATTTTATATATTTTTTATTTTGATACATTTTTTTTAAATTAATAATATCTTTACTAAAAAAATGGAGGATAAACTTGGTTGAAAAGGCATTCAAATTTGGAAAAACTTCTGCTTAAAGAAAAAGAAATATTGGAAACAAGAATTTTTTATTCTATAAATATCTTATGTACGTTAAGATATCAAGATATAATATGAAAAAAAAAATATTTTGAGCGCTAGAGTTTTCTCTAATAGATATAGCAAAGTTGAATGATTTTTTTTCATATTTGTAAAAGTGGAAGTACAAAAGATTTTAGACTCAGTTTTAGGTTGATTTAAATATTTTTTATCTTGAATTTATTATTATTCACACATAACGAAGAGCTTAAGTTTCAGTTAGTATATAATAGGCAAGGATATTGAATCACATAAATTTTCTTTCTGTTATTTTTGGATTTGTGCTTTATTATTGTTCATTCCCTTTATTATTTTTTCAGTAGCATAGTCTTTTTCACCCATAAAAACATGGATCCATATCCAACTTAATGGAAAATGCATCAAGGATCAAATACTACAAAATTAATTTTAATGAGTTAAAAAGTTATCGAATTACTGTGTTTGCCAACCCATGTAAAACTATGCTTAGTACCTACCTCATGTAAATATTCTATCCAAGTATCTATTAATAAATAGTAATAACTAGGAAGATACCTACATTCTACAGTAGTACACAGGTGTCCTCAAGATGCTAAACAGATCTTTAAATCTTCTTAACAGATAGATACATACTAATGATCTCTATGATGAAATTGGAAAAAATAATTGATTTAGTACATTTTAATGCTGAAGTAATATTGTGTTCCAAGCAAGTCAATACATACCATATATTCTAAGAATATATAATAGAGGTGATCTTATGTTACCTAAACTGTATTGAACTATCCAAGTATATCATGTCAAACATCCTCAATCATATCATGATTGAAGTGTAAATCACTCACCAGTACTTTGCGTTTGCCCTCAGATATAGAAATCATTATTTCGTACAGTAATGAAATAGATGTCTTTGTAGAAGAATTGCCTTGAACAAATTAAACTTGATTCCTATACAAAGTATGGTCATATGATAATTCTCCATGTAAAGGAACTGCATCGTAAGGAATGCAATTGGGAGACTTCAGCTAAAACTGTATACGATAAATAATCACCTTTATCTGATCCGAGGATACCAGTGCCACTGTACGCTAAGATAGGACCTAAAATGAATGACCTATGCGTATGTGCCTCCAAGAAATCGCACTACATATTAATAAGTAATTAACTAAGAGAAAACTACCTTCTCCTAAGCCATAGTACGAGTCCTTCTCTTGCTCCACCATTAAGTCCTGATTTCTTATTGTCCCCTACTTTCCTCGGTTCTCATGTCCGTAGTTTAGATAGGAAGTCTTAACTATTACATGGTAATGCACCGAGTCACTATCGTTTCACTATTTTATGTACCGGTAGGAGTATTTGATAAGGCTTTTTATGCAAAGGAAAAGGAGGTTGAGTCCAACCGAAGTGAACAATTCAAACAGAAGAGAGTACGTACGTGCGTACGTACTTCACCAAGAACATAACTTTACCATTACTCAAAGGAATGATAATAGAAGAGATTCGTCCAAAGCGTGCGAAGCAAATTGAACAACGGAGAAGAAGAAAAATTTAGGGTATCATTGGATGGAGAAGAGGAAATCGATATGCTAACAAAGTTTCAGTCGAACAAAGCAAGATCGATCAGAAAAGAACAGCGAAGGAACTGAAATCTGAGATGTCTTGAAATAGGGGCATCCGATCATCAAGGATGAATAAAATAGCTACTAGGGTTCACGCAACCGAGGCCTGAAGCTCGAAGCAGATGCAGGTTACCGAGGTCGATCACGAACAAGAAAAGAAGTATTCATCGATCAAATCATAGCGTGACAATATCATAGAGTCAAAGAGAAAACAAAAGAGAATAACAAACATCAGCAAGAAAGGATGAACGTGACGAGCGGGTATATCAAAGATGACGAGAAGAAAGAGGGGGGAGGAGGAGGAGGAGCACCTGGAGCTGGCGAACTCGTAGAGCTTCCCCCGAGCGGAGAAGATGATAAGGGCGATCTCGGCGTCGCAAAGCACCGACAGCTCGAAGGCCTTCTTCAGCAGCCCATTCCTCCGCTTGGAGAAGGTCACCTGCCGGCTAGTCGCGTTCTCTATCCGCTTCATCTGCGTCTTCCCCCTCACCATCGTACTCGTCCCACCCGCTTACCTGCGCCAAGATCATCCCCACCCAGCAAATAACCATCCATAACGAAGCGGATCGGTATGAGGAGGGCAAGGACAGCGGCCAAGAATCTCACCAGAAATGGCAAAAGCACTGGATTGGGGTCGCCCTCCTGCGATCGGGCAGACGACTCGGAAGCACGAAACCCCCTCTTTCCTTAATCGTTCCTTCTGAGGCATCCTCAAAAACACTTATAGGAGCGGAGAATGGGAAAAAGGGAGAACCCTCGTTCCGTCCCGATCAAAGTAAAAAACTAACCAACCAAGCGTTTGCCATATTTCCCTTTCTTTTAGCGTGGTTATGATTCGTAACTGGCGACGATCAAGTGGTGGGTAAAATGCGAGAGGGTTATGATTCTTTTTCCCTTTTTTCTTTTTTTTTTCTTCTTTTTCCTTTTTTACCTCTTTAAACCTTTTATTCTCCAGGGTGGGTCGGCGGTCGGAGGCGTGGGCCCGAGGGTTGGGGGCATGGAGGCACCACATAGGAGGGCCGCAGGTACTCGTCCGTACTATCCCGCCCTTGATGTTTCGACACGTAATGTCCGGAAGACCCATCGCGACGTCGGCCGCAGGACGCCCGCTACGTGGCCGCTTCTCCTCCTCCGGTTCTTTCCCTGCCCTCGCCCTCGCTCCGACCAAACCCACGTCCAACCCGAGTTTACTTCTGTGGGGCGTCGGGATCCTCTGACGATTCTTACGGCGCCCATCCGTGCGTTTGGGCTCCACATACTTCCTCTCTGCCGCTGGAGCATTCTGGTAAGTCATCATTTATTTGTGGTATCCGAGGGTACGAGAGAGCTCACTAGGAATTATTTATCACCTCACATAATAGCGGGTGATGTAGATCGGAGCCAAGGCTCATGAGTTGATAATTCATTATTTTTAGTCTTGCAAGCATCGATGGAAGCACGAGGGTTTATGACAAACTATCCGTTTTAGATATGTCTATATGATCTTATCTTTTTGGGTGAACCCTTAAGGCGATTATAATAGTAGAGAGGGTAATGTTGATGCTTAAAATACTTTGATTTTTATATTGATACGAGATTAAATCATGTAAGTGTATCGATTTAAATCATGTAAGTGATGACATATATGATATGACTTTTGTTTATTATTATTATTATTATTATATTTTTTCACTTTATATTACTTGATGCATAAATATATTATAATGTCCATAAATCTATGCAATGAGAATCGGATCGTTATGAGATCACGATAATGAGACTGATTCATCTTTAAATACAGACTCTAAATAATCATGGTCATATGTTACTCGAGAGGGACATCGAGATAACCGGATAGACTGGTGTGTTATATACTCGTTCATATGATGAAGACGACTGATCTCATAGCTGCTTGTGTGAAAATACTAGAGCTACAATGTAAGTGCTTATTGGAGAATGAGTTCATTGATTGATCTGTTCATGAAATACTGGATGGTTGATGATACCTCATTGTCTTATAGTGATTCCGTCATCTCAATAGTGTACTTGATCTTTATACTTGAGACACCAAGAATGTCCTATATAAGTACTACACTCTTTGATACCAGACTTATAGGCTTAGAAGTTTCAGATCTAATACAGCCGATCATCGGGAGTGGCAACCAACCTTATGATGACTATTGAGTGTCAATAGGATTATCCGCTCTCGGTATTATGAGAGGAATATCCCATGTGTTCTTGCTCAAATAATTTCTTGTTCAATATCATTCGAATTGAGAGAGAAAGAACTCTCCAAGAGAATTCGATTAGAGCGAGATATAATGAGAAACCATATGGGTCTGACAACACCATGCCAATATACGGTTTCTGAGATATTAAATGAATAAGGAACTATAGGTACACGACAATTGATGACAGATATATCTAAATGATTGGATTCTTCTATATCGTTTGGGGACTGTGACATAGTGGCATAGTACATCCGCAATCAATGAGTCGAGTAAATTATTATAAAGATAATAATTCATTGAGCTAAAAAGAGTTCTGACAGGTATGACTCATAACCAGCTCGATATTGGGCTTAGAGGGTCACACACATATAATAGGTGTTGCGACGAGTAGAGGTTCGGATATGAGATATATGTCAGAGCGCCTATCTTATTGGATATCCAATAAACCACTGAATTATTGGAATATATGGATGAGATCTAATAAGAGTCAATGTGAGATTATTAGATAAAGATCAATTAATATAAGAGGCTTGGGTAGTTGGATGAAGATTCAATACCCAATATGACGGGATCCATTAAGGTTAAATTGACAGGAGATCCCTATAAATATGAGAGAACTAAAGGGTTATAGACTAGGCTTCTTGGTTATCACTTCCTATTATCCTCTCTTTTCTCCTCGATTTGAGGAGTATCTTCGTAGCTCTTGCCGCGTAAATCACCGCTAGAGAGGAGGTTCATCCTCTCCCACAGATCTATAGGAATTCAGGGATATACGATCTCTCTAGGTAACACAACTATCTCATACGTTATGGTTAAGTTGATAGGGGATCCCTATAAATATGAGAGAACTAAAGGGTCATAGACTAGGCTTCTTGGTTGTCACTTCCTATTATCCTCTCTTTTCTCCTCCTCAGATAGCAGGTGTGGAGATTTGGACAGTGATTTGAGGAGTATCTTTGCAGCCCTTGTCGCATAGATCACCGCTAGAGAGGAGGTTGATCCTCTCCCACAGATCTATAGGAATTCAGGGATATACGATCTCTCTAGGTAACACAACTATCTCATACGTTGTTTTCAGTTTAACGGGTTTTTGCGCACCAACCTTCGCACGACGATGAACATCTTTTAAAAAATTTAAGATTTTTGTTTTATGCTTTTCTACTACGTATGTGATGTCGCCCCTAGATTTTCCTATGATTTATACTTAAAAGACTTTGATTTTTATATTCTTCAATCGATACGAGATTAAACATGCTTATTAATACCTCATTTTGATTTCTCTATTCCTAAATTAATACGAGATTAAATATGCTTACTACCGTCACTAATTCTATGATCAAATCAATACGAGATTAAATACTAGAGGTGAGGTCTTGTGAGCCCTTATTCTATGATCAAATCGATCTTACTTGATTTTGGATCGCATATGTAAAAAACTTGATATGATTGTAAACGATGCTTTGGACACTCAGCTAAGGAGCTAAGTAAGATGAACTCCGCTCCGTAATTGATATACACAAATGCCAAAATTTGATTTTGTTCTTAAGTTGATCTGAATAGTCACTTAGCTCAATTTTCACATCTTAATGAATTTTAAAATGAGTTAATCGAGGAAGAATATTCTGAGTAACATATTTTTCTAATATTTATCTCTTATCCTCCCACGTGTTAATCGAGGAAGAATATTTTTCTAATATTTTTAATATGCTTCTTTGGGTTTCGCATTGAGAAGGAAATCACGCCGCGCAACCAACCAGAAGACGAGTCGGTCTGATTGCTTTTGCGAACGACGAGATTCTCATCCCCCGAGAGGGAATATTCCAAAGGGCGTAAGGAATCTTCCGATATCTATGCGTAGATCGATGCAACGAAACCACGATTCCGTACACCTTGAAACACGAGTCGCACTGCGTTGTGGATGAATGAGGGCGGCTAAGGTGGCGGCGACTTGAGCCGCAACACGAGGACATCACTTGCAATTTGTTATCGTCTTCCCAACCTGTGTTTCAAGGAAGCCATCTTAGTTGATCCCTTCTGCATCATTCCTCATGTGCCAATTTATTGTGTTATAGATTTGTGGTCTTCTTGAGGGAAAATGGCTTCCTCGACTAAAATCTTAATTAGCTTCTTCTCTGTCTTATCGGCGATTTAGAGTCAATCGGCGGGTCCGAGTCCATAAATGATTAGATTGTTTTTTGTTCTTTCATGTAATGGAAACAGATGTTTTATGTCCCGAAAAGATAAGATGCTAAGGAAGAAGAAAACATCAACATAAAAACAAACTTTGTGACGACCAAATTAAATTCATTGACTAATGCAAATCTATCATTTCCGGTGACCACCGAAACAAGATTCGAAGGTTCCATCCATGTGAAGTATATGGCTTCGGTCCACGGCATTCAAAACAGTCATTCTCAGCATCACTTAGGGATGTTTCTTCCATGGAGGAGTATATGTCAGCGACAGTCTCACGAGGCAAAATCATTTAAGTTTTCCAAACTAAAAGAGATTCGTCAACTGTTGTTGTGCATTAATTGATGTTGGCGAAGTGTGTGGCGACAGGTTGAGTACAAAGTCAACTTTGTGTTTGGCATGTTGATCCAGCTGGATAACATTTCAATGGCAATTTGATCATGGAAATTGTCTGCTTGCAGATTCCATTCAAAATGTTGTCCACCACGAATCACGGTTTGCCACAGAAGACGGTCCCATGGACATCTTTGTTCTTGAGGAAGCATCTCGCTACTTATATAATAACAAAAAACTATAATGGCATTTATATTGCATTCCTTTCGGTCATACATTACAAACGTTACGTGACATGACATGCACCAACAAGATCCAAAGCCGGATCTCCTGAAGGAAAAAAAGATTTTTATTTATTGATTAGTGCGAAATGAACCAAAATGGACGGTGGGTACTACATGTTACTGCGATGGCTAATTCTATTTAGCATCTAAATGTCATAAAAACAAATGTCATTAAAATTGATCGTCTTGTGCTTATGCTTACTGTTAAACTATATTTTAATTATTTGACAAGCAAAGAATATCTAAATTTAATCAGAATCTACTTTCATATGCAAAGGTATCCAAAGTTAAAGATTTGATTGACGATGTATTCGTCATATACAAACATATCCAGAGTTAAAGATTCAATTGATGATGTTGTAAAACTGTATCGAGAGCATGTCTAATAAAGATTCTCCTAATGTTTAACTAAATAAGAGACTCAAAGAATACAAAAAATAGTAAAAGAAGTAATTAAGAGAGAAAATTATTCTATCATGACATTATAGCATGCTAGGATGACCATTGAATTGAGACGGTAGTTAATATTGAAAACGATCATATGAATTGTTTAGTACGATCGTTTTAGATTAAATAATCATACGATTGCTTAGTTATTATTCATTCGTAGAATCGTTTGTTGAATTGTAGAACTATAATTTTGAGATAACGATTTACCTTGACATTAGGACCATTGCTCATTGTGTTAACCAAATGAATAGACTAGTTATTCTAAAGTCATCATTCGTGTCAACGCCATGTTGTCAATCTTATGGGATAAGATTTATACCATCATGTCGATCAAATAATTATAATGTGTTAGTAATGATGGTTCTTGTTGCTTGTGTTCATAATGAGTTGATATTAGGGGAAACTATCATTGACCTATTCGTTAGCATGATGTGACTGTGATCCGTATGTGAGGAGTTATCCGGAATAAAGCGTGTTTTCTCCAAACTCGATACCTGCACAAAAATCAAGGTTAGAAGGAGCTTCCCGAGTCGATCCCTATGATGTTTAAGTTAATACCGAGGTCCACCTCACTTTATTCTGGAATTAAGGGTATGTTTTTATACTAACCTTAAGGAGAAATAATATCCCATAAAGATTCCTCTAGGGAGGCAATTCGTAACCAACTTGAGCTGCCCCTAGACTTTTAGGAATATTCCATAGGGGAGGTAATTCATAACCGATCTGAAATGCCCTTTAGATTTTTGAGAATATTCATGTAAATATTTCGCTGTGAAGGTAATTCGTAACTAATTAGAGCTGCCATTTGAACTCCAAAAAATATTTTGTGAATATTCCATAGAGGAGGCAACTCGGTAACTATCCCGAGCTATCTTCTGGACTTCTATCCACGTGGGCAGGATGATGTCGGGTTGTTTAGGCCTTTTTTCTCCTATGGACCTTATGTGGCGTTGATGTAGTGGGCGATGACTAGTTGATTATATATTCCCTATCATTTATCCCCCCGAAGGCATGCTTCAAGGCTCTTGGGTTTGAAGCTCATCGTTTGATTTTTTTCGGCATGAGAGCATTCGGGATTTCCGATAGGTCGAGTTTTTTTGAATTAGGTGTCTTAGAGATATTATGCCTTGTATATACATCATGGTGGATTTAATTGGTGCGAGTTATATTTTTCTCAACTTATACACCTCGGGCGTCATCCGACCTGATTTCTATCGTAGCGAACTACGCGGGTTAGGTTTTCCTAACTTCATATGTCTTGGGCACACTTTTCTTTGTCTTCCATTATAGCAGGTTTTATTAGCACAAGTCAGATTTTTCTTGACTCGTGCACCTCGGGTGTCCTTTGGCTTGATTTTCTGTCATAGTGAGTTTCTTTTTATATAGGTTAGGTTTTTTTGACTCATGTGTCTCGGATGTACTTCACCTTATGCTTTCGTCATAGCGGGTTTCACTTGGTGCGAGCTGAATTTTCTTCAACTCATGTGCCTCGAGCATCCTTTGGCTTGATTTTCTGTCGTTGGGGGTTTCTTTTTTATGCAGGTTAGGTTTTCCTAAACTTATGTGTCTTGGGTGTGCTTCGCCTTACGTTTTTACCATAGTAGGTTTCGCTTGGCAAGAGTCATATTTTCTTCGACTCATATGCCTCAAGCATCCTTTGACCTGATTTTTTGTCATAGCGAGTTTCTTTTTTTGAGTGGAGTCCTCATCGGTCAGGAGTTTCTCAACAAACTTTTTCTCTTATATGTAAGAAAATTTCAATTCTAGTCAGGTTTTGGGGAGTTAGTTTAAACCTAGGGCAAGGCAAGTATGGTCGTTCATTTCTTCTCAATTGTGGTGACCTTGAGGCGGGAGCGGATTGGCCATTTGAAGTGCCTCGGGGACCATCGTCGGTGTCCTTTCTACCAATGACCAAAAGAGGTGGGAGGACTTTAGTTCCATTATAAAAGATTGAATCACGAGTGATGGGTGAACATTGTTCATGCCTAGGATCTCGTTGGTGAATCGAGTAACGAAGTCTAAGAGTGTTTCCTCCTCATCTTATCCAAATGTGAGAAGCATCACCACCATTGGCCTTAAGTGCATATTCCTAAGGAAGTGGAGCTCGAACTCTTTTGTTAGTTGGGCAAAAGAGCTAACAGAGAGCGGCTTTAGATAAGCGTACCACTTTCTTTTTGAACCTTTTAAGGTAGTCAAGAAGGCACAACACATTACAGTATATTAAGTGCCATATAGTGACATCTGAGTCCGGAAGGTAGTGACGTGCTCCACTGAGTCAATGACACCATTAAAGGTTTTTATAATGAGAGGAGGAATTTAGTCGGGATTAGCTCCTCCTAGATATCTTGGATAAATAGTGACTGACCCAAGGTGGAGTCCTCTAAGCGTTAGTCCATTTGCTATAATTGGATCCTCCTAGAGTTATTCATTGAATCGACCGAGTAGATATTGGATTCAAGTAAAGCAAAGCGATGGTGGGGCTCTATAGGTCTCAGATGCCCATGAGATGCTAGCAATTTGTTGGGCGGGAGGACCCCAACGGACATTGATGTTGGTGGTTGTCGTGACAGTGGCTAAGGTGGTGGCATCACTTGCTGGTCTGACCAAGGTAGAAGCAGGGTAACGATTTATATTATGTCGACTAATACTTACATTTGCTAGGTAAAGTTCAAGAATGCTTTGGCAGGAACAGATAGATAGCTTGACAGCACTCCCGGAGACGAGGGTCTAGGGTCGGTGAACGAATACAGTATTGTATTGGTACTTACGACAAGGTGGATCTATCAACGTAGGGAAAGGGTGGCTGCTACCTTATATGAATAAAAGTATAGTGAGTCGGAGGCAAAGCCTCACTTGAACGTTCATTGGCAAGGTTGGCCTGCAGATGCTCCTATGACATCGAAGCCTCCTTCCAGCAATAAATGGTAGGAGAAAATATTGTTGATCTCCATTAGCACAATGTGACCTTGATTTGTATCTAATGAGTCATTTGGAATAAAGCGCTATTTCTTTAGACTCGAGACATGCATAAAGATCGAGATCGGGAGGAGCTTCCCGAGCTGATTCCTCCGATACTTAAATCAATACCGAGGTATACCTCACTCTAATCTAGAGTTAAGGATATATTTTTATACTGACCATGAGGTGAAAAAATATCCCATAAAGATTTCTCAGGGACAATTCGTAACCAACCTGAGTTACCCATGGACTTTCGAGAATATTCTCATGAATATTCCATATGGAGACAGTTTATAATCGATCCGAACTACCCCTTAGACTTCTGTGAATATTTCTGTGAATATTTCATAGGGGAGATAGTTCATAACTGACCCAAACTGTCTTATGGACTATCAAGAAAATATTCTAAATGGGAGGCAACTCGGTAATTAACCCGAGTTATCTTTTGAACTCCTATCCACATGGGCACAAAGGTGTCGGGTTGTTTAGGCCTTTTTCTTTCTACATATTTTATGTGATAGGTGATGACTAGATAATTGGGTTGACCGTCACGCAAAGGCCCAACATGTAGCCGACGCAAACAAACGAGGAATGCGACTCGTACGCGAAGGAGGACAGGGAATAAGCAACCGAAGGTGGCAGCGTCGCGGTCCTCTGCTTTCCATGGGAGGGAGGCAGACGTTGCGGCGGAGGAGCGCTAGAACAAGCACCCCCATATCTTCTTCTGCACCTCTTTCCTTTTTACCTTCTCCTTTTCTTCTCCTTTTTCTTCTTCTTCTTCTTCTTCTTCTTCTTCTTCATGTGGATGGAGCATGTCGATCTATTTTGGTCATTTGGGTTTTGTAGCGAAACTTCAGGCGTTGCCGACGGTCTTACGAACACACGGAAGATTGAGTTAAAGCAGGTACACTTGGTTCATATATATATATATATATATATATATATACCCACGAGAAGAGATACTTCGGACAAAAAAAGGGCATTATTAGTACGGAAGCAATGGTGACAGCAAAACTTTAAATGGTTGTATCCTACTGTTATGTGTAGACTTTTCATATATGTTTTGATATTTATTTCATTGCAATGCATTGTTTTTTTTTAATATGGTATTACACCAATTTTTATAATAAGTATGATGCATGGCTGAGCTAAGATCAAGAAACGAGGTAAGTAAACTCGAATTTATCATGTTGTTTTACACGCACATAATCCACATTCGAAGACTTCGAATAGGCTAAATGATTGTAATTTATCTATAATAATTCTTCTTAAAAACTACACGACTGTTATGATTTGAATTCTCTAAGGATGATAAAGCAAGATTAATTGAGAAGACATTTTGTTGAATCTTAGATTTTAATAATAAAATTAATTAATATGTTATTAAGATTGGTGTCATAAAAAATATTTTAATCATAGACTTGAATCGCCCTATGATCAAATATTATACTAAAAAATTAAATATTTTTGGAGATTTTTATATTAGAAGTTTATATATTGTGTTAGACATATCAAATATCACAGTGTAAGATTAAATATCATAATTAAGTCGAATTGTTAAAGGATTAGATGATGTATTGAAGGATTCGACCATATGCTAAATGTTTGGATGAAGTACTATAAATTTGAAAGATATACTATAATAGTAAACAATATGCCAAAAATAATATGTCAAAAATTTCAAAATATGTCGAAGTAGTTAATAAGTCAAAGTCTTAGTTGAGATCATTTTAGGCCAATATGATTTGATATCAGGCGAAATAGAGTGCAAATTCAAAGTAATCATTGGATTTGAAGTTATGTTAGAATTGGGCCTATTAGAAGATTCAAACACATGGCTTAAATTGCTTATGGATGATACTATCATCAAGATCAAGCAATGATATCACCTAAGTCATCCAATAAGTGTTGTTTATGTTTTGTCAATAATTTTGATAATAATATTGTCGGAGTTCATAATTACGGTTTTGTTTCAAGGATTACGATGATAGTATCACCCAAAGCCAACTATAATACCATTTGTACATCAAACTCTTAAAATTTAAAATTTAAACTTTATTTTAAAGTATTTTGGGGTTATAAATACCTCACTTGGGATTACTTGATTATATAACCCTAAGTTTGTAAAGTGTTATAATTGTCTGTTTGAGTGTTATTTATATTTTTTTTCCTATTCAATTTAGTTGAAATACTAAATGGTAAAGGGTGAAAGATCTTTTATAAAAAATTAAGTATGAAAATTCTATTATAAGCTTGAAAAAAAAGAAAGTCATAAGAATGATAATTAATTTTCATCCGTTAAAAAGATGATCATTATTAGAAGCCAATGACCTTAAGGATAAGGGCTCACATGGGTTGAAAATATCGAATCACCATAAATCGATTTATAATTCTTATTTTTACTTGTGCCTTTCGTTCATAATTGTTTATATATTCATTATCATTTATTTTACTTATATTTTTTATTCGTACTCAATTTTGATTAATCATATCTTCGATATATATTTTTATCGATCAAAATTTAAAATTAATTAAAAATTATTATAATAATACTTCATCCTTTTTATGTTATTAAGATCCTCTCGAAGCATATGAACGAATGTGATTCATCAATCCAAGAAAGGTCAATTGGCTCAATGTCTCCCAATCAGCAACAACTCTGAAGTCTTAAGAGGAAAAGGTGAGTGGAAGAATTATTAGATCTTTGATGTTTATATAGATCGATCTAAGAAAGATATTTTGACGTACTTCTTTCTCACCGGTGAACTTCCTCAAGCTGCTACAGCGCTGGATTCACCCAGGAGACACGGGATGACCTCATCAGTGACTGTGTTCCATATCGATATCAAAGGCGATTCCGGTGGCAAGCGCACATCAATCCACAACATCTGACAAAGCTGAATCGATTCCAGAGAGGTGATCCAAATGCAGAAGGCTTTTACCCTGCACCGCCACGGCAGGTTGACGACAGTACACTCTCTGGCTCAGGTGAATTGGAAGCACACTCGCGAACCATTCTTGTGGTAAAGCGTGATTTATCAGCAAGAATTCTCGCAGGCGGCAGCCGCCGTGATCCTGAGCTGCGGCGGCAGCTGGTCCGCCTCGCCATTCCTTCGCCAGAAGGCCCTGCGCCACCACACCTCGAAGCCCCTCTGAATGTTGGGGCAGTCGTCGCCGGCGTTCAGGAACCGGTCGAACCAGGCGAGCAGGATCTCCTGCTGCGTCGCCAGCGGCAGCGTGAGGATGGTGTTGGCGAGGCCGTCCTCGATGAGGTGGCGGTCGAGGCCCTTGCAGGCCCTTCGCATCCACCCGAAGTCCTCGTAGAAGGGCTCCAGCCAGGTCCGCAGCAGCAAGCTCCGCGACTCCTTGGACACCAGAATATGACCCTTG
The DNA here is from genome assembly GCA_001649415.1 of Musa itinerans. Lineage (NCBI taxonomy): Eukaryota > Viridiplantae > Streptophyta > Magnoliopsida > Zingiberales > Musaceae > Musa > Musa itinerans. The sequence goes on along the minus strand of LVTN01000123.1, from coordinate 219,324 downwards.
CCCACCCCGACGAACAGCCGGGCCGTCACCCGGCTCACTTCGTACCGGTGGATGGCCGGCACCCGTGAGTGCATCTCCGAGAGCTCCGCTTGGCACGCCCACGTCCGCAGGAAGTCGTCGGCAATTTGTCGGTCGATAAGAATGTCCAGGATCCAGTGGAGGTTGTCGGCCTGCCGCGCGATCTGAGCAACCTCGGCGAGATCCGAGGCGGCGGCGCGGGCGAAATGGTGACGAAGGGAGCAGAGGCAGCCGTCGCAGGCGGAGTAGAGGGATTCCTTGCTGAGGTCCCCACCTCCATTGGCACCCGCGCCGCCGCCCAGTCCGCCGCACTGGGTGGCGGTGTTGTTTTCGCGGAGCATCTTGGAGACCAGGCCCTTCATCTCCCGTCTCGCTTTCTCGTCCTTCCCTTCTAATACCACTTGGAGTAGCCGGATGAGGATCTCCTCACCGCCATTTCCACCGTCCACCTCGTCGGCCGCGGATGGAGCCACTTCGAGGGACACCCGCTTGAGCACCTCCTCTGCGCCTGAGCTCTCAAGTTGGAGCTGAGACAGAAGCAAGGCCACCTTCTCTTCCTCGTCCTCTGCCCAGGGGGCGGCTTCCAAGTACTCGAGGCAAGATAAAACCCCTGCATCGAACGAGATCGCAGCCGAAACCTGCGGAAAATGGTAGAAATGGTTGGGCGAGGGAAGCAATTGGAGCAAGAAAACAAGGGGGAAAGGGTAAAGGAGGCACCTTTAGGATGCCGAGGACGTTGGACACATCCTCCCTCATAAGGCGCCGGCGGAGGTCCTTGCAGTACATGAGGCGGAGGGTCTCGACGTAGATCTCGACGTCGTCGCAGTCGGAGATCTCCACAATGTGGGGCAGGGAGCGCTGCTGCTTGGACCAGCGGTCCGAGAGCTTGGCAGCGAAGAAGCGGCTGTGAGCGACGAGGATGTGGCGGTGGACGTTGAGGGAGACGGTGAGACCGTCGTTGGAACTGAGGGTGAGGCGGACGTCGCCGGACTCGGCGTCATTTAGTTGGTTCCCCGGGCTACAGCTGCCAATGATATCGGCCACGCGCTCTTGGAGGAGGAGCTGGCGGTCCTGGGCGGAGGCGGCCGTGGGTGCATCGGCGGCGCGGCCTGGGAGATGCATCTGAAGGGGGCCGGCGTGGGCGGCGGGGAGGGGGTGGTAGTCCTGCTCGTTGGCCATCATATCGTAGAGGGTCGGACTAGAGCGAGTCTTGTCGAGAGGCGGCGGCGGGGGGGACATGGGATTGAGGAGCCCCGCGTTGAGGGCGGAGTTAAACTTGCTGTAGCTGGAGGGGAACGGGGGGTAGGGGGAGGAGAACGATGCCGCAGAGGCGAGGGCGGAAACAGTGGGGGGAGGGGCGTCCATGGATGGAGCGGTCTCGGTCCGGCTTTCTGGAGACCCCAGCCATCGATTTCGAAGCAACCACTAACAGCTAGAAACAGAGAGAAGGAAGAGAATAAATCTGTCAAATCTGAAGATAAGATACGAAAAGAGCAAGACTGGGCGAGGGCGAGGGCGAGGGCGAGGGCGAGGGCGAGGCGATAGGCACGGGCTCGGCCTGGTTCTGCGGGACCACCGCGGGAACGCGGAGGGGGTGAGGCGGGGAGGCAGCGACGGAGGAGAAGGATGTGGTGCAGCACCAAGGCCCGTCGGAGGAGACGACGTGAGGGTCGGCGAAAGCGACGGTGTCCCGGCGCTTGGTCTTGGTGTTCGACCAGCGGTTAGGCTGTTGGTGTGATTGTGGAAGTGGTTGTGGCTGCGTGTGGGGTTTGAGGTGGTGAGAAGAAGCAGCCATCAATGAGGGCGAGGGGGAAACTTACAGGCTTCGATTAACCCGTTCTCTCCCTTCGTCGCGGTTGTCGTCTTTTGATGATAGGGATGGAAACGGGGACCGGTGTCTCCGGAAAAGGAGAAAAAAAGGTGTAATAATACACATGCATGTGGGATCAATCTAGTAATCCTGTCCATGGCTTGCAGTTACCGTGGTCGGATCACGGACGGAGAGTCAGCAGAGCCATGACTGCAAGCTGAGCTAAAGGGAAAGTGTCATGAGTAAGGACGCCATCACTGGTGGACCGGTGGGTCACGGTGGCGGCCTGTGCCACCGTTGGACGATGGATGCGCTGTTCTGAGACGCTCTGGCTCTCGTCAGGCAACACAGTGGGGTTACGTTGGTTAGCAGGACGACACGAAGCGTTCGAGGAAGACTCCGGTGGGAAGAACAGTAGGTTTCGTGATGGTATTATTCAAGTGCCGATTGCTATTACATAGTAAGATGTCGGCTGAAGCATACGCTTGTCGTCTCCAACTCATTTGGCTTCAGTTGGCTGCTTCTCTATCTACCATTCCATCGTCTGCACGCGCTTTCCGGCTGAATCTATTGCATTCCGATCTATCCGTGATGTGAATCACACGGCACACAGACAGCGGAGATGGAACTATACATTGTATCAAAGCCAAAAATAATTACAATCCCAAGGCAGTAAGTTATCCAATTAGAGAGAACATGTGATTTCCTATTTTAATTTCACCTTATCTGTGTCCACCTGTATAGATTGACATGTTTAGCCAACAATCAACAGTCTCTAATACGATATTAAACATCAACAGCATGTCCGACGCCGATAAGCATTCTGTAGGTCAAGCGTGCTCCTTTAATCCAAAGGAGATTGAAACAAAATGATCACTTGTTGTAGTATCAGTAGCAACATCCCTTAGGATCTCCTCCTTAGACTCATGTTTATATTATATGTCGCAGCCATGTGAAGGTGGACCCACGTCGAGGTGGCCTCTGCCGACCTTTTGGCTCTTTGTTAACGGGCATGGACGTCAGCGTTTGAGCGTCCTTCCCCTTCTCTCTCTCTCTCTTGAGGGAATGGTAGCGGCCGGACCGAGGCATCACGGCGACCCATCCACCGTCGAAGGAGAAGCGTGCAGTCTCCACCTTTTGTGCTTTGCCTGCCGTGACGATGCTCAGAAAGCTCGCACCTCCTTCGATACTTGTCCGTCTCTCTCTCTCTCTCTCACCTGTAACTTCTTCCACTCCTACCGTGCGTGCAAAGGTGGACGGAATGCCGTGGTTGCTGCTCTCACAAACAACTCCAAGGATGTTACGGACACAAACAGCGGAAGACTCCACAGCAGAGGAGATACTCCACAGAAAAGTTTTATTGACAGGAAATCAAACTTGCAATGAGAAGAAATGCCCCCTCCTCCTATACAGGGTGTTTCTACCATAAACATTTAGCTTATACTTGAACAAATCAAGGTGAAGCCTAAGCTAAATTGCATTGCATATTTAAATTTCGGGATAAAACATGAAGCGCATAAACAAACAGTCGCCATAAATTGAACAACCCAAGGTGTTAAGTGTAGGACCACTTAATTAGATATCATCAGTGGAGCAGCATCTTTGAAGGTTCCGAGATGCTTCGAATATGAAATCCGCATTCATCGCCTTGTCTTCTTAAGAACAAGTTGTAATAATAATAATATTATTAGTATCATTACCATTTAATGCATAACAGGTTAGATAACCACTCCAGGCAAAAAACAGATTCTTATCAATAAAATAATGCCATAAATTAGAACTGGATAGACTAGACATAGTCTTTGAAGTAATGTAACTATACTGGTAGGAGCCTCGATAGGTCCTTTTATATTGACCAAACTAGTTGATGAACAATCATGAAAGACTGTATGTATACACAGCAAGTTTTTCTCATATTAATTTCCTTAAAGCAAGATGATAGTTCCTCTGTGATCACACAAGCATATTATGTGCTTATTAGTATTAATTGCACATCCTACATATGCACGCATAGGCAACTAAGTAATTTATCCTCAAGATGAGAAATCTAGTACTAGAATTGTTCGCTTCACCTTCCGGCGACGTCGCCACCGCCGACCGAGAGACCATCTATAGAGAAATCGGACAAGTGCTCGTCGGCCTTGGACAACATGTACGCTGCGTCCATCATGCTCGGCCGCTTTGATTGGTCCTTGTGCAGACAGGCCCTCGCCACGTTCATGACGGTCACCACGCTCTCCACGGGGCAGGACTGCTCCGCCAGCGCGGCGTCCACCCACTGCAGCAGACCCTCCTCCATCCTCCCGGCCGTGCTCTGGAACAACCTGCCCGCCTCCGACCATAGTGCCTCCCCGTCCGCGTTGACGGCCTCCCGGCCAGTGATGAGCTCCAGGAGGACGACCCCGAAGGAGAAGACGTCCATCTTGGTGGTGACGAGGCCGTCGGTCAGGTACTCGGGGGCGACGTAGCCCTGCGTGCCGACGATGTGGGTGGTGATGGCGTTGCAGCCGGTGCTGGCGAGGCCGAAGTTGGCGATCTTGGCATGGAGGTTGGCGTCGAGGAGGACGTTGCTGGTCTTGATGTCCTTGTGGACGACGCGGGGCCAGGTGTGCTCGTGGATGTACTGGAGGCCACTGGCGACGTCGAGGGCGATGCGGAGCCTGGTGCGCCAGTCCAGCTTGCGGCCGGAGGCCGGGTTGCCGAGCCAATCGTCGAGGGAACCGTTCTCCACGTACTCGTAGACGAGGTAGGTGGTGCCTTCCTTGGCGTCGATGCAGAAGCCTTCCAGCTTCACCAGGTTGGTGTGGTTCACCTTCATTCATTCAACTCTCAGATTCACGTACGGTACACCGTAAACGAAGACCAAAGCAGAAATCTCCCATCGCAAATATTTTTTTGATCCAGCAATTTTAAGAGCTTAAGACTTAGTTTTAAACACTTCGACAACTTTCATGAGTCCTACGGAAACAGAAATAATAATTCTTCTATGTTTTTTCGGTCATTGATACGCTCCGTCCTATGTATGTCACATATGGCCACTCAGTTTTGTTCTCTCTTCTGGTCCAACTCCGTCGACTCCACTATGTTTTTGTTCCCCTTACTAACGCACACGTCAACAACATGATGATAGAACAGTTGTTTTCAAATAATGGAATCAATTGAACACGCACTGAAACCGTCAAAGATGAGATAAGACCTCACTAACGTTAAAGTCGAAAAGAAACAGAGAATTGAGTGAGACTTGTCTGACCTTCTGCAGGATCTTGAGTTCGTCCCTGGCGTTCCACTTCATCTTCTTCACCGCGAACACCTCGCCGCCGATCGTCCCCTTGTAGACTGACCCCTTTATCAGCCGGCTACCGTCGAAGCCCGACGTCGCATCACGTAGTTCCTCCACGTCGAACACCTTGTACTTGTCCAGCCACTCCGATATGTCCGTTATCAGGTTGCCATCTCCCGACGCCGATTTGCCCATCCTCGACTCCCCTCCTCCCTTCCCGCTCCTCTCCATGCTACTGTAGTTGCCACCCTTCCCCACTTCCTCCCCCTTTCTATTTGATCTCCTCCAACACCAAGCCAGCAGCAGCAGCTGCAGCGCGCAGAGAGCACCTAAGCCCCCTGCCAGCCCAGCGATGACTCCCTTGTTCTCGTTCTTCTCGACCACGGGAGTGGAGGCTGCAGGCGGTGAAGCTGGAGCTTCTGACGCCACGTTTGTTCGCAGCAGGGGAGGGGGAATTTGATACAGGGGAACGAAAATATCAGAGAAGGTCATGTTTTCTGGTCCGTTCAGATCGGTGAGAGTCTGGACGTCCGTGGCGAAGCTTGTGGCCACCGAGGCGTACGTATCAGATGGCTGAAGAACGTAGGTGACGAGGCCGAGGATGTTCTTGCCGTTGATGGTGTTGTTCTTGAGGCACTGGCAGAAGATGGGGAAGTTGACGATGACGCCGATCTGGAGGTCCTCAGGGACGAGGGTGGGGTTCACCAGCTCGACGGCTGGGTAGGCGGTGAGGTTGCCGTACGTGACGGTGGAGACCAAGTAGAAGGTGTCGTCGGCTTTGATCTGGTAGTAGGCAGGCGAGTAGGAGCGATTCCGGTCGCAGGAGCAGGTGAGGGGAACGAGAAGCAGCTGGCCCTGGCGGAGGGGAAGGGTCGAGTCGGCGACGGTGAGGTTGGTGGTCCGGGCGATCATGGCGCGGCTGACGCCGAAGAGGTCGCCGACGGAGGCGAGGTCGACGGAGAGGGGTACCTCGGTGGGTTCCGCGCGGTACAGCGCGTAGGCCTGGCATGGGTAGATGCTCCGGTCGGCGGAGCAGCGCACGCCGTCGGAGAGCTGCGGCGCCGGCACTTGGCCCTTTGCTTGTGGAAGCAGGAGGGAGAGGCTGAGAAGGAGAAGGGAAGGGATGGCTGGGACCAGCGGTGGGCAGGAGTTGGCTCTTGTCCTCATCTTCTCGCTTCGCTTTCCCTTCGGCCAGCAGAAGCGAATTATCGCTATAAAAGAACAGGGGAAATCTGTGAGAGGTGGAGAGGTGTTTGTCCCAGGTCGTGGCAGGCCTTCGGTGTTCCCCAGTATACACGGTTGTCAAACTTGTTGACTTTCCAATAGAGCCTATATATGTGTTTTCATCAGCAGAAGCGGATAATCTTACAATTCACGTCACGGTGACACCCACTAACTCTGTGTTAAAGCATAACCAAGGTCATTAACCAGGTATTAGATCTTATCGATCAGTAATCCGACCATCTGTTGTTTGGATCGACTTTATGACTCCTTAATTTCTAACAACCTGGTTAATCACATCGTTTCACGTGATTTCGACTGGGATCCAACAATGTCTTTTGACTTGACCGCCGTGCCTCGCATGATTTTTCTTCTTTCATGGGGACTTACTCCAATCCTTCCAAATTTCCATAGAAAATGCTCTTAGGCGGCCTGCAGCCCCAGTCATACGGTGTCTTTGTCTTTGCTGCTGACCCAAGCACATTTACACCAGCTCACACTGGAATATGATATTACTTTAGACAACGACTGCAGAGAAATAAATGGTCAAAAATAAACATCAAACGATCATTAAGATCTAAAGAAATCGTTATGGGATCAACTCCATGCAAACGTAATTATCTCCATCGTGTTTGTATCCGTAAAACTTTGCAATAATAATCATGTTCATAGACCTGCAGCAATCAACAAAGGAAGCAAAAACATCCAACGTATACGCGAGCTCTAAAGATCTTCGAGACCAAAAATAAAAAGAATAAAAACCTAAACTTCGCGTCATCGAGGATTTGGATTTATGTTGTTGATTGCGGGAGAGGGTGATTCCTTTTCCGAAGAAGAGGGAGGAAAGAGACGAAGAGAGACCGTTTAAGTAACCGTAATCGATAGGTCAGTTCGGGCTTCTTTGAGATGAGCCTGAGCGGTCCGATTCGATCGTGAATGAATGAATAGTATTAGAACATAATCTAATATTGAACTATATTAGACATATGGTAATATAATAGTTATATATGAAAAATTGGAAATATTACAAAACAAAAAAAAAATTGAGAAAAGGATTTTTTGTGAAACAAAATAAGAAAATTGAGACTATTAAATTAGAAATGTATAGATTAAAAATGTTGATAAATAGCAATGGGCCCAAGACAACGACTCGAATCTATACCCAAACTAACCCAAACAGTGTGACAGTCGCGGCGCCCAATTGATGCGACCCCACGGGTGTCGATGCACATTTCACCACCAACTACGATAAGGATGTCACTAACTTGGGGACCCCCGGGAACAACCAAGCGAGTGTCACATGTGCCGAGTGGGTTGGGTCGATGCTGGAGTCGAGGACGGGCCACAGCAGGCCATCGACGATGGCGCGTCGCCATCGACCACACACGGACTGGGGAGCATGAAGGCGAGTAAAGCAATCATGGCATGCGCAGAGTGGGTAGGAGCGGGCGTTTCCTGGCCACAAACGCAGGCGCCACAAGCGAAAGCCGCAGCACCACCACCACCGCGAATGGAGTCGGTCCCTCGTGGCCATCGTGAGGTGAGAGAGCCGCGGGGAGCTGAAAAATTGCATTAAGAACGAGCCTAACTCACTCCCAAGTCCGCACGCCACACACTGTCCGCGGTCGTCCCACGCCTACGACCACAGCCACGAGTTCCGTATCGACGACAGAGGTCTTCTTTATGGTCCATGCTAATCCACCGGCCGACGGTGGAGCTGGAGTCGGAACCGGCCTTGACGGCGCCAGCGCCGGCGCCGGCGCCGGCGCCGGCGCCGGCGCCGGTGGCTCCTTCTCGGTCCAGCATCAGGTTAGGGCCCTGGGCATGTCGCTCACGGGCCTGGTGAGCTCCCCTGCCGGGACGTTGTCCGATGAGGCCGCCAAGAAGATCCGGAAGCCCTACACCATCACCAAGTCTAGGGAGAGCTGGAGCGAGCAAGAGCACGACAAGTTCCTCGAGGCGCTTCAGCTGTGAGTCGCCTTTCTCTCTTGTCGGAGTTCTTGTTCTTGTGGTTCTTGGTGGAATTTGGTTAATGGACCTTTTCGTTCTTTGGGACGTCGACTTTTCATTTTGCAATTGGGTGGAGTGGATTACGACTGGTTATAAGCTGAGATGTATGTTGGATCTTTCATTTGTTTCTGCTGCCTTGATGCTCCTTTTATCGTTCCCTTTTATCTTTTTGTTGATACTAGCGCCTAATAATATAAAGGGGAACAAAACTCTCGAGTAATGGAACATAAATTTAGCTGTACAAGTAGGTAGAATAAGAGCATGCCTTTGGTATCATGTAGATCATGCAGCTATAGATACTCTAGGTGCCTAATTCTCATGCTTTTCTCCTGATTGAAAGGGAAAAAGAGAGCAGCCAATTCTTTTCCGTTCCAAGATAATCCAATGACATGTATTTCTTCACCCTATCCAATGATAATCCAGGTGCCTTTTTTGTTTTTTTACTTTGATAAAAAGCAACCTGCAATGGCTGTTATTCACTTTTCTTATTGATCTATAATGGATCTATAATGATTATTACAGCGGCTGTTAATTCAACACTTTTTTGTGGCTGAATAGGACATCTACATTGCTACTTGCAATTAGTTTATTTTCATATGAGAGCAAAAGTTCACTTTACCTTCGAATCTGTAAGTTGAGTGTATTTTGGACACTAGACAGGAAATGTATTGGAGGATCAAATTCCAACACCTGGATAATATCCAAAATTTTTTGAAAACAAAGAGTCAACTACGCTTCCCCTATGGTTTTTTGTAAGAGATTTCTAGATTGTTAATTATGGCTCCTAAGTGAAATTGAAGTGATCTAATGCAATAATTCTTTGTGACCATATTCAAGAGTGTCTTGACAAAATGAGAGCATATACATAATTGAAAAGTTTCTAGCATGAATTTCTGATGCAAATAAGCATATGGAACTAACTTCCTTCCTACCCTAATAAGTTATTTGCCCGAGCGTTGATTTATGGAACCATTGGTATGCAAAAAATAAGGAAATATGAAGAATGTGGTTTTTAACTGACATCTTTGTTTGAACAATCACTGGGATCAGGACTGATAAGTATTTTTTATTACTAATGGCATATCATATATGGGGGATGTCGAAAGTACATGCATGACTTCACAATCTTTCTTGATTCAAGTGCAATGCATGATATTTACCTCTGTCAAGTCGTATACAATATAGGTAAAATGAATGAAACCTACTTCTGTGGGCGCAATCTCTTCTTTCTTGAAGAAAGATTGCCCATATAATTTGCAACACAGAGTACTTCTGCTTTCTCAAATGCTGGGAGTTAATCTTTAAGATTTGTCTTCTGGTCTTCTGATTTTTGCAGTTTTGATCGTGATTGGAAAAAAATAGAAGCTTTTGTTGGCTCAAAGACAGTTATTCAGGTAATTTAAATGTTATAACATCTTATGGAATTTTCCAAGTATCCGAGCTACTTGGAAAATTTTCCCTATGTAAAATAATGGTTAGCACTTTACCCCAAGAAATGACAATCCTCCTTGTGTATGGATGGCACATGGGACCTGTTAATTTTTTCAGAATTGTTATGGCATGTGATCCATGTTCCATGGTAATTTCTCGAGTCACTAAGTTTAACTATGGTTGATTTTTTGGGTATCGTACAAAATTTTAATTTAGATCTTGTATATAGTGCTTTTAATTCATTTTATATGCAGCTCAACTACTAGATGGACTTTGTAAGAAGTTGCAAGATATAATAGGACCTACAAGATATCCGAATTGATTAGTCAAATTTTGTTAATTTATCATCTTTGTTGTAGGTTCTGGATCAGTGAGATTACACCAAGGCTGTTGTCAAAACTAGGCTAAAAGTACATTTTGATTATTTCATTTGTTTGCATCCCCTGTTTTGGTCCTGGAATAGGTTATTTGATCAATGTGAGAAACAAAAAACTGTGTCAAACAATATAACATTGACAAACCTGCTTGTTACTTGTTTTCATGTATGCTGTAGCCTAAAGGCTCAAAAAGCTAGTTCTTAAGTTGATTATTTTGTCCCAGTGTTTTCATTGATATTTGGCATATATATAAGTAGAAATTGTGTTAAAAGTTTTTTAGTGTTGCATTTAGGAAAAGTCTGAAGTTAATTTAAATTTATAATTATACTTGCATCATCTCAACTAAGATTAGAACCTCTATATGCAGATAAGGAGTCATGCACAAAAGTACTTCTTAAAGGTCCAAAAGAACGGAAATGGTGCACATGTCCCACCCCCTCGGCCCAAGCGTAAAGCAGCACATCCATATCCACAGAAGGCCTCTAAAAATGGTTAGAGACATTTGACTCAAGGTCTCTTTCATGTAATAATGGAAATAATCCAATTCTGCATTTTTAGGCATTGCAGCTCCTCCATTAGCTCGACCAATTCCATTGCAAACTTCATTTTTGCTTGGACAAGGCTATGCTCTTGGGACAGATTCATCTTCCAAGCTCAGAAACTCTACTACAGGTGCAAAGTTATCTTCCTAGGTATTAGTAGATACATTGGCCAAAGGGTTTAAATTTTGTGGTCTATTTATCTATAAACAAAGGGATCACACACGAGTAATGGTTATTAGTACACCCCTGAAGTCACTACACATTTTAATTGAGGATATTAATATGTAGAAGGTATAAAGTCTGGAGGAGCTAGTGTAGTCGACAATTGCTGTTCAAGCAGCACCGGAAGCCCTCGTGGGTCTCTACCAAATTGTGAGAAAAACGATCAAGGGAATCAAGTACCATCACTTCATGGTGAGTACCATTTTGCATGAATTAGATAAACCTATAACAAGATTGTGCCTGAAATGATGTCATACTGTCAATTTATTATTGCTAATTTCGTATGAGATCATTTTGTTTGTTGTTTGACATGGTTCCAAAAGGTGTTAGCCTTTATAATTTTTAACAGTTGAAAAACTTTGCTGTCCTCACTTGGAGAGAATTGAATCCAACATATGATGAGCATAGACCAAGATCCTGAGCTAGTGGTACTCCAGCTTTAAAAGTTCTTTTTTTCCTACTCTTAGATGTTGCTGTAAAAAGAAATAAAGTGCACAGTGCACAACATTTAACTAGAGGCAGCTGAAAGTTCATACTTCTAACCTTGACACTTGTGATTATTTTGTAACGCAAAATAGTCACAAGTGTCATATGTCCAGTAGATTATTTTTGTAACACAAAACGATGTTGCAAGCATCAGTTTGTTGTGTGGCAAGATTGTATTGTTTGAGTTTGTCATTCTCAAGATACTAAAATTGTTGTCTCTAGACTCTCTACATAGGATCAAGGAAAACAAAAAGTGAAAGGAGAAAATAGGCATTTAGACCAAGTATAGACAGCGAAAACAGAATTCTTCCAATCAAGGTAATTATCAAAATAAAAAAAAATGTATATGAGGTATGTGTAAAATCATGTATAAGGAATTGAAAGCAAGTCAAGTTTTAGCACCATTGCTAACACTGCACTGGGACATGATGCATTGAATTACCTGGTCATCAGCATTATCTTGTGTTACACTTAATTCACCATAATTTTGTTGCTTTTCATGAAGTTGTCATAGATATTCATTGAGAACCTTTCAGCAATTTTGACTAGGCATTGCAGAATTCCAATTACCAAAGCTTCTTGTGTTTTTCTCATGATTTCCTAGGGTGGATTCTGGGACGTTCTTGTTGGCATCTAGGTGAGTTTCATGCCTGTAGAAGCCCCATGGCTTGGGAGCCTACTGATGTAGAAAAGATGTTAGGAGGATATCCTACATGACCTGCCTAGCTCATCAATATTTTAGAGGATATTAGAAATTGATCTCTTTTCGGGAAAAATATTATTTGAAGAAAGAAGTGAGTGCTTGAATTTAAATGTTCACAGAATCACGTGAAGCATTTCCTTTTGAGTTTGCTAACACTTAAATTCTTAAGGGTTATACAAAACCAGCTTTGAGTAATAGATCATTGAGAGATAACCATAAGGTTAGAACTGCCTAACAGCCAAAGTGAACTATGTGGTCAAACTTGTAGCTAAACATACTAATTGTGGATTTTTCTAAATTAATCTGTAACAGTGTTTTTTTGGATATATCAATGGGAGGGTGATATCACACAAACTGGGATACTGGCTGTGTTGATGCTTACTATTCGAATATTTTTCTACTAGGTACCTGTATAGGATCTTGTGCCATGTCAAGGTTGTGTTGACATACACTTGCAATGTGATTGGTTTTTGCCAGTTGATATAGAGCACATGCCAGCTTGTGCTAAACAATAAGTACCAATCTGCTCCAGGACTGGTATTGTAGCAGGACATTCAATGGCTGTTCCTCCCAGTATGTTCTATCCCACCAAAGGAAACGTATAACACCAGTTCATGCAAAGGGAATTCTTGATATCACACTTAACTAGCTTATATAATGGTTTGCTTCTTAATGGCTAGTCAAATAAATTTTCACATCTAATGAGGAATTCAGTCAATCAAATTCTGTATAGTTGCTGTAAAGACTTGCATAAAAAATGGCAATCCAGTGCACATGTTCCCTGCCAATGTAGGGTTTGGGAAGGGTCAACATGCACAATCTTTTCCTTTTCAGGCACTTTCATATTCTATTTATTGTGGGTTAGGAGCTCAAAACAGATTTTTCATAACATATTGCAACAACCCCTTTAGACTGTATCGTTGATGGTTCAATTTGCAATACCTAATTTTAAGTTTATAATGAAGCTGTTTAACTATTTGTATTCAGAAATTTGTTTATGTTACCCTTGTGGCTGCTTCTTCTGTTTCTGCATACAATTATATAAACCTTGGCTTTTACTTGTGTTACTTTTTCTCTTTGTATATGAAGTTGTGCCAGACTTCGTTCAGGTATACAACTTTTTAGGCAGTGTTTTTGATCCAAGCACAAGTTGCCATCTACAGAAGCTAAGGGAGATGGATCCTATTGATGTTGAAACGGTATGGCATTTACTACTGTCAGATTCCATCTGCTATCCCATACTTGTAAGAGTAGAAGCTTCAAAGTGTACCTAGTGATACATATTACCTGATGAACTTTAGTATCTTATTTATTCATTATGATTATCATTAAAATTCTTTAACACTGGAGTGTGAATTAGAAATTCATGGTAAATAAATTTCAATCCGAACAGTGTTTCCAAACCTGTGCATTTGGGGAATCTATAAGACCATTACTAACTGAACTTTGATGATTAATTTGAAGGTTGTGCTTCCTAACTTGAGTTATAGTCTATGCTAATTAAAAATAGAAGTCAAAATATTATGATTCTAAAATTTTAAAGAACTAAAAAAAGATTATAGCTAGGGTCATCTAAATTAAGAGCTTGGACATCTGTTACAATCAAAGTTCCTGTGAAACATGGCAGTTGTTCTTTATTTTGTGCTTATGTAGGCTAAAAGTTAACTATAAACTTGATTGCACTTCCTAAGGCTATGATTATGATTTTATCTAGCACTTGATGTTGAATAATCTCTTCTTAGTACAAATTCAGCATGTAGCTAGGCACTATAAATAGCCTCTTAAATCTTGTTAGCTTGCTCATTGTGGTGAATGCACTACCATAACAGAGGAGATCAAATTTTATTTAGGCATTCCTTCTCTCCATTAATGATTAATCATCTTCTACCTAGTAAATGATCTCATGGTCTAAATGTATCAGTTATTGTTAAAAGTGCTGCTTATGTTATTTGTAAATACTGCAATATAAACTCTACAAAATTTCTGCTTTTTTCCACATGTTTATTATATATCTAAATTTCTTGTTATTTAGTATCTTCTTTGATATCCTACATTATGCCTTTACATTTAATCTCAACTTAGATCTGCACTCTTTAATGTTTCCATGCAGAAAAGTCATGTTATATGTTTGCTCCATTAAATGTTCGTCTGTATTTATTTAAATGTTTCTCTGTTGAGGGGATGACTAACTGTTTTCTTTCATTTTCTAGGTTTTACTGTTAATGAGAAATCTCTCGATCAACTTGACAAGTCCTGATTTTGAAGACCATGTAAGTCTCTTCTCTATGATCAGTTCATCTGTGTACAGGAAACTAGATTATTTTATTCCTGTTCTTATATCTTTCACTGCCATGCACGTTTGGAATATGTCCTTTATTATTGGGAAGATTTGATGAGAGCAATGATCATAACAGTCACATGTTTATTAAAATGTATAATCTTATATTTGAGCATCACATGCGGGGGACATCTCTTTGTCCATGGCACCACGAGGCAGTATGACTGGAGGTGCAATCCAAAATGTGCCCAATGATGGTACTCCTTTATGCTCCAACAAACATCATATGGCTGAATGAATAGGTCATGCAGGAGTTCCCTGACAAAGTTGTCTATTGCTACATAACCTGAAACTGTGTAGTTCATCATATGCAGAATGGTCTGAAATGCTTGACACAAGAATTATTTAATTTCTAAGATTGCGTGGCTGAGTTCATAACTCTTCATATGTGGATACAAGAAAAAGTTTACTTGTAATAGAGAGTTGTTACCCAACATTGCGGAAATTTCACATGACGAGGAGGTTGCTGGAGACACATGCTCTATTAGTTTCGTGTGGCTATGAAAATTGAAAAAGTTAACTTAAATTTATAGTATTTCTCATAATCTAATAGTTTAAGGCTTTAAGCATGTGTTAATTGTTATAATAGTGTCCAATTACCTATTTTGATTCCTTGTCTTGTTTAGTGTACTTCCCAGAAATCCTTGCAAAATGGTTTACTATTTAGTGTTGTATGGAATGACATAATTTGTCATGATTAGTTCCCGCTTTGGTATGTATAGAACTGCATTTCAGTGCTTAGAGTTTTTTTCAATGCCATAGAACGACATTATGATATTCAACATGAGGAACAACCATAATTGTAAGCATACCCTGTATTTCCTGGAAATCTTGAAGGCTTATATATCTGTTATATGTAAACAAATTTTCATCTCTTACACCATGTGGAGATCCTTATATGTGGGCATTTCTAATCTCAAATTTCAAGGGGCATAGGGATAATCAAGAAAGGATCTTGTGTATTTACACTTTTGCAAAACCTACCATGTGAATTTACAGTTCATGAGGAATGTCTAGATGCAATCTTGAGTATTCACATTTCTAGAAAGCCCATCACTACATTAACTTACAGTTTGATTCATGCAGATAAAGCTACTCTCTACGCATGATTCTGATATGGTGGAACCAAAACCAGCCAGTGTTGACAATCTACTTATCGCAAATTAACCTTTGAATGCCTTATACATGTAAGCTAAACTATAGTTTGTACAGTTCCGTTAGCCGATTGTAATATTCTGATGTTTCTCTATTTCTTAAAAGAAAAGGAAGCTGTGTTTCTCAGTGATAGATATGTATATTGCAGGGTAAAATATGTATGATGGACTGGCTTCCGTAGCTATCACATAAAAGATGCATTTGACTTTTCTTTAGCATTCAAGGAAAGTTGCCAGCTCTGGAGTTGACAAAGAAGAATATGCCTACATTGTTGCTGTAGGTTTCATCCAAGAAAAAAACCTTGCTACTGGTGTATATTCACAATCTCACTGTAAGTGGTTATGGTGATGTTGCTCTCCTCTCTACAAATTCCAATCTGTGAAGGTATTGCTAACCACACCTTCGTTCTGAGATCTGCGTACTCCACAATAGTTGTCTTGCGGAGCCGACGTCCCTTGTGCTGCACCCAATGTGCTTGTGAAATAGCCTGAGTAGACCATCTGGTTTCAAAGCCTTCCATGGTAGGTCTTCGTGGTGTTTGGTGAATGTAAAAAGGTTTTTTGTACTTGGATCATGTTGGATTCTCGTTTCTTAGTTTGTGGTGGTAGTTCTTCCTATGGGTGCCACAATGATGGAAACATCATTAGTTTTCCTACGGAATATCTATTTTTTATGTTACCCTAAACTTGCAGCAATGTCCAACTGTAGGCCACAAGAAACAACCTGAATATTCTGACCTCCAATTTATTTTCAGCATCAGTTTTGCCGACTTGTTAAAAACATCATATGCATAAGCTTCATCTCTCTCTATTAAACTTATTTGATTTCGAGTTTGCAATGTAATAATCATATCGTGAAGTCTTTACAACTGTACCTGAATGCATAGTGACGAGTGAATCAGAGGTGATAGCGAATATATTAATCACTAATCATCTAAGCATCACGTGAAAATTATTGTGAACGAAAATAATTCACTAATCATCTAAGCATCACGTGAAAATTATTGTGGATGAAAATAATTTAGGTCACCCTGATCGTTTGTACGGATGGACAAAGTGCAAGATAGACTATTTGGAATTGTTTCTTCACGTTTACCGATGTGGATAAAATAGTAAGAGGGGAACATTAATGTAGTTACATGTTGTTCCCTCGAGATTATGAATAAAAAGTAATCTTGGGTACTACATTAGAGGATCCCTTCCTAAAAAAATTTATACCCTAAGTCTTCGATAACTAACTTGAGCATTAGATGGATCGAGTTGGGAAATTTTTTTTTACATCGGTCTTAAGTGTAAGCGGTACTTCGGGAGCTCAATGCTTCCATCTTGGAGCCACTTCGGACACTCCTGTGCCTTTGAGTTTGGATCATATCGGGTTGACTCAAATGTCGACGATGATTTCCTCAAACATTTTAGTGCTAAAAAGAGGGCTTGATGTCATATAAGCGTCTACTTGTCAATCCCCCCAACGAGCACTCTAGTGAGGATGTATTGTCTTTGATCCAGAGCACTTTTACTCAAGGGGGATAGTTTTTGCCCTTCCGTCACATGGACGTTCCACTTTAATGTAAACACTAGTGCGATACTGGTGTCTGTTCAATGACCCAAATCTTTAACCACCGGGGATGACCTCAAGCCACCTACGTGTCCTCGTTGAGGTGTTTCTAAACCTCACCCAGTATGTGCAAACGCTAACTGACATGATGTAGGTTATCGCCTCACTCTTGCTACTATTACCCCAACAGACAATGCCACCATCTCAACCACAATAAGTACCTCAATCGCCACTAGCTCAGACACCCATCGGGATTCCCCCTCTCGACACGGTGCTAGCATCTCAAGATCGTCCAAGGCTTATGGAACTGTCCCGCACCACTGCCCCATCCTGCCTGAATTCGAGACACAGTTAGTGAATTCGATGGATGACTCCTTAAGGATCCAACTACGATAAGTGGACCAATATTTAGAAGAGATGTGGCGAGAGTTCTAACAATCATGAGGGGAAAGGCCAAACGACCCCACCTTGGGTCAATCCCCATTCACTCAAAACATCTAGGAGGAGCTAATCGTAATGAACTTCCATCTCCCGTCACTAGAGTCCTTTAATGACAGTATTAATCTGATAGAGCATGCTACCACCTTACATATGACTAGAATCGAAGTCTTTTTGCAAATAAAGAAAAAAAAACTTTTAAAAGATCCTCAACTAATGAAGACACTATTGGAGAGGAGAAACAAATCCAAGTACTACTGCTTCCACCGTGATTATGACCACAACATGGAGGACTATCGCAATTTGAAGGAGTAGATCAAGGAACTCATTCATAATGGACACCTCGAGAGGTTTGTTCGGAGACATTGGGAACCCTCGCCTTGACATCAAGGGTCGATGGAGAGACTAATCGACGTTATCATTGGTGGACTTACCTTGGGAGGAGGCAACTTCTCGGATCGTAAAGCCTACACTTGAGATACCATTGAAAAACACTTGAGGTTCAAAAATAGCTCGAAAATAACCTTCAAGGAAGAAAAGATGAAGTACCTTGACCCAAATCATGATGATGCCCTAGTAGTTTCCGTAAGAATGATTAACGTCCAAATAAAGAGGGTTATGATCGACATAGGTAGCTTTGTCGATATCCTCTGCTTTGACATTTTCAAAAACTAGAGCTCTTAGCTAACGATATTACCCCTATGACTTCTTTATTAATGAGGTTCACTAGTGACTCCATCTCCCCTCTCGGGATCATGAGCCTGCATATCACGTTCGATGATAAGCCCTACTCTAAAACGGTGATGACCAAATTCATGGTGGCTGACATCCCCTCAACTTACGACGCGATCATAGATCGACCCACACTTAACAAGTCGATAGTAGTGGTGTTGACCCACGACATGGTAATGAAATTCCTAATAAGGATTGATGTTGGAGAGCTAATAAGCAACCCGAGAGAGTCGTGCCAATGCTATCTGACAATGACCTCCCTATCGAAGAAGGCCCGGCTCAAGGCACTGTCGATAGACTCTCAAAATTTTGCCAAGTCCCTCCCACATTCGAAGCTGATGAAGTCATTGATCGAGGCACCCCTAGACAAGGCCTATCTCGATTAGGTTGTCAAGATCGGGGCAACACTTTCCGAACAAAAGCGAGTATAACTTATCAATTTTCTCAAGGAAAATACAAAGGTGTTTGCATGGTTGTCGAGAGACATGTTAGGAATCGACTCAGACATCACCCAATACCACCTGAACATCTTTCTCGAAACTCGGTTGGTGAAGCAAAAGCCTTGCAAGTTTGCTCTTGATCTCCAACAAGCGATTAACGTTGAAGTAGACAAGTTATTAGGAGCAAGGTTTATTATTGAGGTATTGCACCCCCAATGGCTTGCTAATATTATATTGGTTAAAAAGTCTAACGAAAATGGAGGACGTGTATTGATTATACTGATCTTAACAAAGCATGTTCGAAGGACAACTATCCACTCCTCCGGATCGATCAACTAGTTTATGCTACCTCAAGTCACGAGCTCCAGCTCCTCTTGTAGGACGACTTCTTGGGTACATCATCCCTCCGAGGGTGCAAGATTTTCCTTACAATAACTTTGTGTTTCTTCCTTGGTTTGTCGACGCTGCCATGATGATCAAATCGAGGAGCGTCCAATGCCTCTACTGACGGTTCATGAGCAGTAGCCTAGGCCGAACGGGGCTCCTTCGCACTCGATGAGGAAGCAAGTGCCTTCCGGGGCTTTTCCATGCCCGATCAGGAACCAGGCGCCTTCCTCTTCAAAAAGTGTAGATCCATGCCTGTAGAAGGTTTAAATCTCAAGGTTGATGACTAAAAAGAAAGGTCAAGTGAAGCAATGAGAGGTTCAGGTCATGCCCTAAGAAGCTAGGTTGATACTGACATTGATCATCCAGTCTTTATCTATCTTCCGGACTACCTCGAAGGAAGAGAGTATATCCCTCAATTGAAGCACTTGATCTGCCTCCTTATCCGATAGGATGAGAGGGGTGTTATCAATATAATGTGTTAACTAGGAGAGGTTAAGTCCCTAGTCTCGACTTAAACTCATGAGGAAGAAATGTTCCTTCCAACCTTTGTTGTTAGAAAGGGGCACCAATGACTTTGAAACACCCCCACGCGAGCAGCTAAGTAGTAGCCACTTCTCTCCTTGCACAATAAAAAATAAGTGGCAAAGAAGATGGAGGTTGGAGTAATATTAGCACATTGGCATTATTTGATAAAATTTGATAAATACTATTAGGCAGCGCCATGAGTTCGCGCCATTTGAGAAGGCGATATCCCTCACCATTGTGCTAGTCATAGGTGCCCTGTAAGTAAATCATACGAGTGATAACACGTGTGACTTTGACACATAGTCTTTTTACTTATTATTATTATTATTTGATATTTTATCACTTTATATTACATGTTGCTGGAATATATTATGATGTCAATGGATCTGTGCAATGAAATCGGATCGTGATGAGATCACGATAATGAGACTGATTCGCCTTTAAACACAGATCCTAAATAATCCCGATCATAGGTTACTCGAGAGGGACATCGAGATAACCGGATAGATTGGTGTGCTGTATACCCATCCATATAATAGATGCAACTGGTCTCATAGCTGTTCGTGTGGGGACACTAGGGATACAGTACAAGTGCTCATTGGATAATGAGTTCACTAATTGATCTGTTTACGGAATGCTGGACGGTTGATGAAGGCTTATTATCAGACAGTGATTCCGTAGTCCTAGTGGTGTATATGGTTCTTAGACTTGAGACACCAAGGATGTCATGTATGAGTACTTTACTCTTTGATACCAGACTTATAGGTCTGGAGGTTCCAGATATAGAATAACCGATCATCGTGAGTAATAGCCAACCTTACGAGAACTATTGAGTATCGATAGAGGATCATCCGCTCTTGGTGTCATGAAAGGAATATCTCATGTGTTCTTGCTCTGCCAAATTCTTAGCCATGGTCATTCAAATTGAGAGAGAAAGAGTTCTCCAAGAGAATCCGATTAGAACGAGACTCAAGTAGAAACTGTATGGGTCTGACAACACCATGCTTGGTATATAATATCTGGGATATTAGATGGATGATGGATTATAGGTATACAGTAACTAAGAACAGACATGTCTAATAGATTGGTTTTCCTTGTATTGTTTGGGAACTGCGGCGTAGTTGCCTAGTACATCCGTAGTCGATGAGTTGAGTGAATTATTGTGGAGATAATAAATTCACTAAGCCAGAAAGAGTTCTAACATGTATGACTTACGACCAGCTCGATATTGGACATAGAGGGTCACACACATATGGTAGGCGTTACAATGAGTATAGGTTTAGATATGAGATATCCGTCGGAATCCTTATTTTATTGGATATCCGATAAGCCCATGAATTATTGGATCCTATAAATAAGATCCAATAAGAGTCAATGAGAGATTATTTGATAGAGATACACTAATCTAAGAGGCTTGGGTAGTTGGATGGTGATCCAATACCCAATAGGGCAGGATCCATTATAGTTAAGTTGATAGAGAATCTCTATAAATAGAAGGGAACTAATGATTCATAGGCTAGAGCTTCTTTAGGTTGTTATCTCCTATTCTCCTCCCCTTCTCCCTAGAAATTTGAGGAGCATCGTCGTAGCCCTACTATGTAGATCACCACTAGAGATTAGGGCACTTGACTTCCTTATTCCTTTCCTACAGATCTACAAGGATTCAGGGATATATGATATCCTTAGGTAAAATAACTATCTCATGCGTGGTTTTAAGTTTCGTAGGGTTTTGCGCACCAATCTTCACACGACGACGAACATATCGATGAAAATTTTAAGGATTTTGTTTTTATGTTCTTCCGCTGCGCATGTGATGTCGCCCTCAGATTTTCTACACATTGGAGGTAGGACACTATTATCGAGTGGAGGAGAAGACAGAGTCCTACCTCGAGGGCATTGCAAGATAAGCAAAATGACCTGAGCGTGAGGTTAAAAAGGCATTGACCAGGTCAAGGGATTTGCAGGTCAAACTCGATTGGAATGTAATACCTAGTTTACAAGTGATCCAAGAGAGGCATGCTCATCACTGACTTATAGTTATACGAACTTTTCATAAACTCCGAAGTCCCAAAGAACCTTCAGACTCATGGGAGATGCCTCCTTCGATGAAGGGGAGGATACGATCTTCTCCGCACTTGGATTGTCTAAAGACGGAGCACAGACCTTGATTGACTAGCGGTCAAAGGATAAGAAGAAACTTAAATAAGAGAGGAAAAACATCCCGACCTGAGGTGAAAGAGTAGAATGACTGACTGGTTGATTGTAGGACTAACATCGGGACGAGGGACTAAAGGACCAACCTGTCCTATCGGGAATTGGGCCGAGGTGGAGAATGCTCCTAAGAGGCTTTGGAGGTGAGGCTGAAAGCTTCCAAGGAGGCTTAGAAGGCTGAGGTTTTTGGAGGCTTATATGGAATAATGAATCTCACCCTATAAGGGGAGGGGATTTATAAGGAAGATATCGATCTCTCTCCTCCTACGATCAAGACAAGTGTCACTTCAAGACAAATCCCAAGAGACATCGATAACAAGAGGATCTAAATTTTGCCATGGCGGAGGGAGGGCTTGAAGCCCACCATAGTGGGAGAATCTAAAATCCGCCATGGTGAAGGGAGGATCCGAAATCCATCACACGATGGAAGGAAGACTCAAAATCCACTATGACAGAGGGAAGACTTGCAACCCACCTCGTTGAGGGAAGGGCTCAAAATTCACCATGGTATAGAGAGGATTAGAAATCTGGCATGACGGAGGCGTATGGCGAAATGTGCTTAAGGTGTATGAGTCAAGAAAACTCGACCTATGCTAAGAGAAATCCATTACAACAGAGGCACAAGACGAAATGTGCTCGAGGTGTATAAGTTGAGAAGACTTAACCTACGCTAAGAGAAATCCATCATGATGGAAGCACTAGGCGAAATGTGCTCGAGAAGACTCGACCCACGCTAAGAGAAATACGTCATGATATAGGCATAGGGCAAAATGTACTTGAGGCATGTGAGTCGGAAAGACCTAACTCATGCTAAGAGAAATTCGATATGGCGGAAGCATAAGACGAAATATGCTCAAGACGTGAGTCTAGAAAACTCAGCCCGTGCTAAAAGAAATCCACAACGGTGAAGGCGCAAGGCGAAATGTACCCGAGACGTGAGTCAGAAAGACCCGACCCGCACTAAGAGAAATCCGTCATGGCGAGAGCACAGAGCGAAATATGCCCGAGAAATATGAGTCGGGAAAACCCAACCCATGCTAAGAGAAATCCGTCACGACAAAAGTGCAGGTCGAAATGTGTTCGAGACATGTTAGTTGGGAAAACTCGACCCACACCAAAAGAAGTCTGTCACGACAAAAACACATAGTGAAATATACCCAAGGCATGTGAGTCAAGAAACCCGACCAACACTAAGAAAAATCTGCTTGACCAACATGTCCTTTTGACATTGCGAAGAGATAGGTTGGCAAGAGACTTAGTGGATGAATTAATGTTGCACTCCGAGCACCGCTAACAAGAACCTCAAAGCACGCGGGAGGGAGGGGGGGGGGGGGGGGGAAGACAAATGATAACGAATACATTAACAACTATCATCATTCAACATGTAAGGATCACGTGAAAGCGACCATGGAAGAAAAAAAGATCCAGGTCACCCTACTTATTTACCCACATGGGCAAAAGTCTAAGACAAACACTTCAGGGCTATCTCTCTCTTATTGTCCACATGAACAAAACGCTAAGAGGGGGATATTGAAACAGTTACATATTTTCCCTTCCAAAGCCAGGGATAAAAGGTAATCCCCGATGCTACGTTAAGTAACTCTCTTCTAAAAAAAAAACTCACACCCACTAAATCCTCGATGACTAACTTGAGCATCGAAGAGATTGAATTAAAAAAGACATCGATCTTAGTATAGGAGATGTCTCGAGAACTCGATGCTTTCAACTTGGAGCCACTTTGGATACTCCTGCACCTTCAAATTTGAACCATGTCAAGTTGATTTACACGTCAACGACAATTTCCCCCAACATGCGATATAGTCATCGCCCCTCAAGTCTACAAGATATCTCTCAAACTTCATGCATAGTGAAGAGTGAACCAGAGGTATGATCACGTAGCACAAGATATGCTCCAGTTGAATCTCTTTAAGCAAAATGAATGGTGATGAAATGTAGGTGCCAAAACAAATCCATCAACATGAAAAATTATAAAGCAATCAGTGGAGTTGGAACTGGCACAATTAAGACACTCGGAAAGCATTAGTGCATGATTAGCTGCAAGGAAACTTGATACAAACTGGGGATATGAATTCCACGCACAAGATCATTCAAAATTGCTTCCAAGTAAACAAACAGAACAAACCAAAAATAAGGATCAGTGGTTTCACTTGATGCGATTCCCACAAGGAGTAAGCATTAATCGAGCCACCTAGTAATACCATCTTCATTCAGCACTGCAATAATCTCGATGCTTACATCCAAGACAGCCTGCACAATGCAAAACCAGTCAAGTCTCACTAAATGATACAACACAGTGTTAACTATTCAAAAAGATGCAACATGGGCCTGCCATTTCCAAAGAAACTATTAGGCCACTGACAAAGCCAGTATCATTCCATCCACCTTATTAGATAAAACTTGCGGTGATTAGCTCATCGCTCATGAAGCTTGATACCCTAATTTTTTATGAACAAAATATATAAAATGTTCTTGGCTCTGGCATCATCATATTTGTGTACCAGTGTCATGCATATGGCCAAAGCTTAAACATCGGAAAATTTGTTCCACCAGCAATTCCCATGGTAGAACCATATTTATAGCTGACATGCAATTGACAAGCTTGCACAATTGCATCTATCATCCATAATAAAACTTCATTCAAAGATGTAGAAGATCTATTGAATTAGGTTTTTAGGTGTGGTTGAAGACCAATTTCAATTGGATCCAACCCATGTAGGGTTCTAGGATGTAGAAGATCTTCAGAATTTCGTTTTTGGGTGCTTGTTAACGGTCAACTTCAATTGGATCCAACACAGTTAGGCTGTGGGTCCAATGGGATAAAAACTAATTTGGCTAACATCATACAATCTAATCTGCCCTGTGCAGGTCCTCAACATATGCAAGTGGATTCTTATCAAACTCAAGGTGAACACGCAGACCTATCCTATCACAACCCAACCCAATGGGATTATCTGGCCCTTTAACATGTTGAGTTTGATCCATTAAATCAAATTGTATAGCCCCAAGGACACCTATCACGTCGTGAGAAGCAAGTCTTTACTTGCTCCAAATATGGGAATACATTCTAGGGTATTACAATCTCCTCTCAACAACTAGACATCCTCATCAAGAGTACCAACAAACAACAGAACAGTATCATATCCTAACATTCCTTTTGCTTTGTCTACAGGCAGTCCTTTACTATTCAAGCCCCTCACCATACCTAAATATCAAACTGGATCAAATACTAATTGTTGCAAGCAAACCCGATGGAATAACAAACTTGTTCCATAATACGTAAGCCCACCCATCCAGTCCTTGTAAACCAAGTCTTTATCCACTCCCAATGCAGGACTAAGTTCTACTCTCAATGCAGGACTAAATTCTGAGGTGTTATAATTTTCCCCTAAACTCTGTGATGTCACATATTCAGTAAGCACAGTAGCATTAACATTATGCAAGGCTGATAGGAAAATGCAGGAAAAGCAATGCCACCATAATAATGGATCACAGAGGAAGAGAGATATATAGGAGGCAGAACGTTTTAAATGTAGAATGCTTTTAGATGTAGAGAAGTTATAGACTAGGACTTGGTTTAATTGTTGCTTGCCGTGATGAATAAATAACATATTACTTTCAGACAACACATGAACATTATAAGAAAGCAACCATCTGAAACTTTTGTATACAACATCATGGATATCTTTCTAAATTCTAAAAAATGGACATGAATCAGAAACCTCTTCAATTGTTACAAAACATCACATTTAAAATTGCTGGTTGTACATTGCTGTCTAAGGCCATGATTACGCAAAATAGCATTTGAATTTAGATATCATTAGCAATTTAGCATCAATCTAATGCAGTTCAGACAAGAAAAATCATGCAAATTATAGACAACTTTCAAATTGTTCTAGGTGTCTTAGATGAGTCCTAATTATAGATCCAGGCATGCTTCTGAAATATTGAAAGTATGTTTAATTATCGTCTAATACTGAGCACAGTTTATAGCATCAGACCTATTAAAAAATCATTGCGAAAATATTGATCCAGTCCATTTGCACTTTACCTAATCTGCAGTAGACTCTATGCAGTTTTCTGGCCAAAAGTGGGGATTAACTCTCATTTTAAAGATAAAGAAATAATTGCATACCAATGGATTTCTGCAATTGACAATCTTGCATTGTTCCAGAACTGAACCTTCCAGCATCCAGCTCTCCCGCACATCGAAACTATGACTTGCAAATATGAATTCCATTTTTCTGTTAATCTAATAACACAGGATACATAAGGTTAAACCTAGCAATAAGGAAAGTAAAGCAAAGGGACAAGCACGGCCATCATAACAAATATACTAGAAAAACTGACTTAATAAGATATGGGACAAATAAAAATTAGCAATCATAGTTCTTCATAGGAGAAGAAATCACAAAATTCAGCAGTATTAACATATAGATCGTTTTCATGAGAATGAAGCTAAACTTAACTTTCTTAAATTAACGTATAGGTATATGATTTATAACATGTTTCAACTTTATTAAATTATTACCTGTTCTTTTTTTATTTATAACTTAATCATGAACTTAAATCAGCACAACTGGCTAAAATTACCTAAACTCCCTAAGATTTGAAAAATCTGAGACTCTAAATGAAAGTCTCAATAAAATGATTGCACCAAAATGGCTGACCAAGAGTACTGACACTGATAACAGAGTACAAAATGTAAAGTTAGTTGCTCCAACAAGATATGAATGACTTATTCAATTGTATAAAGTATAAACTATAAAAAGAATGTGTAAAAGAAAATGAGTATGGAATTGATGTTCTTGAAAAGACATTTATTTAGGCCCTAATTGATTGCAGAACAAAGGAAGGATATAATAAAGAAAAAAACACAACGGAAGGATATAACAAAACACAAAAATTCAGAGAAATTATTTTAAGTTAGACGATGAACTAATTCCGATGAGGGAGAGAGGCATTGGACCATCCTTTTGATTATCTTAAGTGAGAAGTTGATCAACAAGTCTCCTAACATGGTGGCTTCAAGAACATTAGATTTTCAATAGTTTGATACTTAGATATTAGATGGTACTATTTAGGTTTGGAGAAATATATGACAAAAAATTAGAAAGATCTAAAAACTCACTCCAAGTCCTCCGAATTCACATGAAGGGAAAATCAGGGCCTCACACCATTTGTGGAAAGAAACATTTCATTCATTCAGATCTTATTACAATCCCTTTGTCCTTTATATAGGCCCCAAGTGCTAATAATAATAATAATAACAACAACAACAACAACAACAACATATCAAGACTAATCAAATAAATTATATTTTTTTCTAGGAAAGATAAATTTCTATATTCATCTTTGACAAATAATCTTTTAATAGTATTCCATTTTGATAGCTAACTGATCTTTTTCCTCTTTTTTCTTCATTAACTAACTTCTCTTCTTCTTGATTAATTTAGGATATAACAAGTACAAATGTAGAGATGTTGTCATGTGGTGACATGTAACATTTCCAGTGAACCCTTTATCATACTAAAATTATTCCATAGTCATAGAATAAGAATTAAATCAAAATTATAAAATATTAGCCGAATCCTGAGTCCATCAATTCAAGGGATTCAGGATGATCGTACTTCTTTCCACGTCTAGTATAGCCCTGGAAAGTGTCTCCACTAGCATCGACTCTCCGCAGCTTGAAGGCATTCATCTCTAATGAATGGATGACGTTGTAGTGTGTCAGATTAATGCCATTCCGCTAAGTGCATCAGCAGCTTTGTTCTCATCGCTAAGTTGGTGCATAAGGATGAAGCTATACTCTTGAAGAAATCCAACCTATTGAATATGTTGTGGCCTTAGGTTTCTTTGAGACCGAGGTATTGTAAGGCCTTGTGATCAGAATATAGAATGAATTCTTTTGGCAACAAGTAATGTGGTCAATACCTCAATGTTTACACAACTCCTAAACTCATCGTTGTAGGTGAATTTATTTAATTGGGCTTCATTTAACTTCTCACTTAAAAAGGTAATGGGGTGACACTTTAGGTTGTGCTATTTCAAAAATAATGCAAAGACAAATAAAGAATAACTTCATTTAAAAAGAGCACCCACAAGACTTGAGATTAATTTTGAATCCAATGACATCTTGGTTATCAGTGATGGTATCATTGTGTTCCTACTAGGTTAAGAGCTACTCAATTACATCTACTTTTCACTTCATGTATCATTTCCTCTCTATCTTACACAGAGTGAACAATAAACATTACAACAAAAAGCTGGTGGTAAATGATAAATACAAGGATCGCACTAAACAACAAATGCAATAACAATGTCTTAAATATTGTTACAATGGTCATAGTATATGTCCTTTGTTTTTCACTCCATCTAGACTAATTCTGCTTCCACTCATCCCATTTCTTTCCATTTTTAGTGGCTGCCAAACTTGCTGGAACATGCCAAATCAGTCAACACTAACTGAATTTGACTAATTCAAGTGATTATGACCAATTTCTAACTATAACGCTGAGAAATCTACAACAAGAAGTATATTGCACCAGTTACTCTGGCAGCACTGTAGTGATGCAGGGCATTATAGCATATTACTACAGCATCACAGGTACTATAGAAATTACTGTAGCTGAACCATGATCTTCATTTGAATGGGAGATAGATGTAGCATACTATAGAATTAAGTTGGAACATTTGAACCATTAGTTATAGTATACTATAGAATTAGTGTATTGATGATTGCAATATCCAATAATGCCACTAGTTCTCTATGATATACTAAAAACAAGGTAAACATTCTGACCTGCAACAGTTTACCCCCAGCAGCAAAAGATCGCAATCCGAGTATGTCCTGGATAAATAGCAGTAGAGAAGCTGAGTTCTATTCTATATCCAGAAGGGAAAAAGTTAATACATAGATGAATTAAAAGAACAACATTAAACATTTCCAGAAACTACCTTGCTTTTAAAAGCAACAACAAACTGCGCAGCAGGATCCCTTTTTGTTACATTGGTTACTGTATCAAGGAACCAACCACCTCCAGGAACCCTTTGTCTAGCCACATGAAATCCTGAATTACCTCTTGCATGCAAGGCTACAATGAATCCATCTTTCAGCCGATCAGGTGATTTACTGTTAAGCTCTGTGCTTAATGCCACTTGCTTCCCTGATTTTGTTTCCATCATTGGTTCAAAAAGGCAAATTTGCTTACTTTTTGGATCCTCGGGAGAAGCAAATCTAGAGCTGGAACTTAGTAGTTGATCCCTGCCACTTACGGCAGTATCATCACCACGATGTGAATTATAATTAGTATCACTTTCAACTGCTGAAAAATCATCTGATTTCTGCTGGGATCTACGTCGAGCAGGTCTCTTCTTACCTTTCCTACCAGATCTACTGCGCCTACCTTCAGATCTAGATCCAGTGTTTTGAGAAATACCTGAACCTTGGGATTCCTTGAATTGTTGGATACCTTTTGTCTTAGTATACTCTGAACTCAAATGGCTCTCATCTGTCTGTTGCTCACAATCTTGAACCTGAAAAGGACTTTCTTTTACTCGTTTCTCTGACTGCACATCTTCATAACCAGCTTCGCTCATGTCATCTTCATCAGAAACAGCAATTTCTGGTACAACTCCTTCAAAGATGAAAGATTGCAATATTGTGATCGCTTTTTCTCTTATTTCCATCCACACTTCTTCACTGTAGTCGGCACTTCGAGGAAGAATCAACACGTTTGGCATCTCCCTTACCTGAAATCAGGCAATATATTGTGCTAGTAATTTCTCACCAGAAAACTGATATCCACCTCATCAGTTAAGACTCTCCAATTGGAAAAATTACAACAGAAATGAAAGAAAGGGAGGAGTTAGGGTGTCAAGCAATAGGCTTACGGCCCACTACAGTTGAGTACCAATAATCTCCACACTTCCACGTCAACCTATTCACACCCTGCCCCAGCCAGCATCACTGTAGGACCACTGATCTCACTTTCTTGCCATCTCCTCACACCTGCCATCTATTAGTTGCTCATTATTGCCAAAAATACACCTAAAACCATCTACCAAAAGAAAAAACTCATGTTCTTTAATATATTAATTGCAGCTAGTAATTGACAACTTTAATCTGTTTCTAGTGGAATTTCTAGCTCATTCACCAGCTAGCCTTTCACTTTTAATTTGCTATGTTTGCATTTATTTGTTGATGATATCATATTGTCGCCCATATACCTACCATTAGTACAAATCTTGGGGCCCTCCATAATTGGTTGTTTGCTAAAACACATAGTGCCTAAAGTACTTTTAGAAAACTACATTCTGATATTCAAATCCATTTTCATCTGAGTTCTCCAATTATTTAAGCATGAAAAATATGCAAAAAAAAGTTTACATATTCAGATTTTAAGAAATTGCAACTGTGATTTCAATTTCTCATCTTTCAACTCTTCTCATCAGTGATGGTTATGAGAATGGCAAGTTGGAAACCATATCAGCAGTATAGTGGAAATGGTGATGGCACTAATGGACTATGATAATAGTGGCAGAAATGGTATGGCAATGGTATTGCTGATGAAGGCAGCTGTTGTAATGGAGTCAAAGAAGTAGTGGTAACAATAGAGATTGCAGTGGTGGCAGCAGCAATAGCGATTGCAACAATGATGGAGGTGATAGTGATGGAGACCATGTATTGCCTTTGGAGTCTTGACTCCATTACATGCCATGATGTGAATACCACCATGGAATATGAGATAAAACTTAGTGAAATCAAAATAGGACAAACTCGAGTATATGCTAGGAATCATTGTAACTCAGAGAAAAGATATTTAAGACTCGAATAATCCAAATATGGTTGACAGATTTTTATCAAGTTAGCTCTGGTCACCCATCAGAAACCCTCTATAGCTGCAACCCACACAAAAAATAGATTAGACTCAACCATTCCAAATATGATTGATGGAATTTGATCAGATTAGCCTTTGGTCACACATAGGAAACCCTCTGTAGCTGTGGAGGAGATGAAGAGAAAGATTAGCCTTTGGTCACACATAGGAAACCCACTGCAGCTGTGGAGGAAAAGAAAAGTAGGTGGAGGAGATGAAGAGAAAGAGAAAAACCTTCACCTTACCGCCACTACTGTCCTGTTGCTACAAATGCCCACTGCTGCAAGGTTACAACCCATGGTTCTTCAATGAGAGAAAAAAAAAAAGGGGGAGAAAGAGAGAGATGTATTAAAAAAAAAAAGGGGGAGTATGAGAGAGAGATGAATATTTATCAGAGAGGAAATCTGCCTCACTGGATTCAATAATTTTGGTTATCCGAATGTGATCCTCTACCATACTGCCATCCTATTGTCTGCTGAAGAGAAGAAAGAAAAGCGAAAATAAGAAACAAGAAAAATAAAAAAAAGAGGAAATGAAAGAAGAGGAGAAAATTAGATAAAAAAAGAAAAAGAAAAGAGAGAGAAATAAAATGAAATATTGAAGATAGTGTAACATTTAAAGTCAACAAATTAACTAAAAAATATTTAAATCAAAATTAAAAAAATAAACATTAAAATATCATAATTATTTTCAACAACAACAAAAACGTAAGTCTCAACTAAATATCATAATTATTTTAAATGTATTAAAATAAGTATCTTTAACTTTTTAACCTAGAAATGATCCATCTTAAATCTGAACCCTCTTAAGCGATAGTGATGGTGGTGGTGCAAAGGCAGCAAAGAATTGAAGTGATAGTAATAACGAATGACCACGGCTAGCAGTGGCAATGAAGATGATGGTGATAGAAATGAGTGGTACAACAAAACAAGGTTTTAGATATTGATAGAATATCATATATTTATTGGTCGGACCAAGTACCAAATATCAAAACATGTAGTTTGATACCCATATATATATACATAAATAAATAAATAAATATATATATATATATATATACATACATATATACATACATATATATACATACATACATATATATATATACATACATATATACCATTCATTTTTGTTATTGTATTCAATAAATCTATGCACCCAATATACTTAATTTTACCGGTTCAATATGATACCTGAACTTGCATTGGACTAAAAATCTTACCACTGAGTATAGTAAAGATTAAACTTTTTGAAAAATTACCAAAACCTATTCAAAATCAGAATACTACAGTTTATGATCTTGCTACATAATTTTCAACTTTCCTCTAAAACATTGTGGAAAGCTTAATTTTTTTCTGTGACTAAATCTATAAATGCGCCTGTAATATCATTGACATTTCAGCTCATATAATTGCCTCTCTCTCTCTCTCTCTCTATATATATATATATATATTGCAGGATTGTTGCACCAACTCGAGATCTGCTCTATTTCTTTTAACATTAAAGAACCTAATTTTACAGCAAAACACCAAGATACCATGTCAAATTTGTGCTTACACTTATCCTAAAATTCTAACCTATCAGCCAATAGACAATGATACCACATGGTTGAACTAACTTTCATGCAACATAGGAGGCATGTTCTAGCATTTAAATTCCTATCATGTAAATATAAGATGCCACCAACAAAACGTTCTAGAGTGGAACAAAAATATCAACTCCTCAAGCACAAGACATCATACATTTTTCTGAAGTTGCAAACCAACCAATCAGTTGAGCACTCAACCCACACAACAAGAAATGAGAGAAACATTCCATAGAGTGAAAAGTTAAAAACTCTACTATCGAAAAGATACAATGAGCCATCCTCATCTGGAGAGTATTGTGAAAGATGGTTTGATGTAAGCTAACAAATTTACGATGTAAATAATAACAGCTCTAAGGCATAATAGAATTCAATAATAAACAAGAAGCTATACCAAGTAGGTATAATAAAATCTGAAGCTAATCACTGGAAGATACTGTTTTAGTATTCATACCAAGTCAAAAAATTTCTTCAGACCTAAATGCCCTCATGAAATGAGAAAACAATTCATACCCTAAGTGTAATGTTCATACCCATGCTTCCATCCACTGTGGCCCTTCAACACCATCTAATGCACAGCCAGCTATAGTACCATCAATCAAGAGCTGCTTTAGTGCACAATCATCTATTAGTTGACTGCTACCCGTGTTCACTACGAATGCCCCTGTGAAAGCAAATCCCTTTCCTTGAATAAAAAATATTACAAAATGCTACAATATCATTCAAATTACTCCTACTAAATTAAAGGAAGGGATCTGCAAACAACCCCAGAAACCATCATGACAGGAGGAAACGAGAGGAGCATAAAGAATATCACATTTACCTGGCTTTATGTGTTGCAAGCATTCTGCATTTAGAATATGCATGGTATCATCTGATAGCGAGCAATGAAGTGAAACAAGATCACTTGCTGCCAACAGATCATTGAGAGTGTCCATTCTTCGAGCAGCAGCAGGGAATGCAATTGAAGACCGTCTGGATTTTCCATTCACCTATATAAATTTATAACTCAAGATTCAGACAAAGACTCCAGATACTGATTTCAGAAACAAAACCCTCGTACAATTCTTAGCAGCAAACTGGAAAAAACATTAATAGTAGTTTAGCTCATATATCTTACCTATAAGGGATCTATTTAACTTGCATATACATATATATACATACATATATATTTATATACATACATGTATACATATGTATATATACATACATATATATATATAGAATGAACTAAAAACAATGGTCAATTGCTACATCAATCTAGCAACAAGTTGAATTAGCAAATAAAATAATCCTTATCGAGCCTGCTATCTGTTCCATTTTGAACAGCCGATTCCCTCAGGCAAAAGATACTAATGAAGCCATCCTAGTTTATGATCACCATGGCAGAATCTTTCTAGAAAACAATGCACAAAGGCATGTAATCTCAAAGAGTGGAATTCAAATGCAATCAAACACAAACAACATACTTTTATAACAATATAGCATATCTCTGCTTATTTTCAAACACGGCAAATATTTCTCAGCTTGACTGCAGATGATCGTCACTTATTACAGCTGATTTATTGTGCTTATTGATAGCAATAAAATGTATTAAGAATATTCTAGCATGAGCTTGAAATATGTATTTTGATACATAAAAAGGCTAGTTAAAAGGTACAGAGGAAGCTTAGTCAGAGAACAAATGACCCATGCCTTAGATTGATGAGGTACTCTTTTCGCCAGTAATAATGCTAAACTTATATTTCTGCAGTCCAGATTCTTCTTTTCCTATTCTTTCACCTAAAATCCAAAACAAGAAAACCACACCCAGAAAAGGAATGAAAGCATAAAAAAGAAAAGGGAACCTATTATTCTGACTTGTTTCCAAGAAATGTTGGCATTTGCCCTCTTTTCCTTTTGTAATGGTAATAAACTACACGTTCCAGAATCCTGCATAACCAAAACGACAACTAGATCCTTTGCTATATTACCAATATTTTGTCAGATAAAGAAATATTTCGTCAAAGGGCACAAGGAAATCCTAACACCGGTTAGGGGAGATTAGCAAACTGACAGCTTTATATAAGAAAAGTGACATTGTGAAAAGAATTAATTACTAAATCGCAAGACAATCAAAATTAGTCTTGGTACCTCGTGATGGAGATCAAAGTAGAGGACGCTCATCTTGAAGGCCAGGCTCCTAGTGGCCAAGCACCGGGCAGAGGCGGACCTCCCAATGATCCCAAGAACGAGGCCGCGGCATCGGCGCATCCCCCGGCACAGTGGCTGGATGGATCCAAGCCAGCCGGAGGCGGCAGAAGACGAGGAGGAATGGCGGGAGAGGAGGTGGGTCCGCCGTAGGAGGCCGAGGAAGAGGGCCATGACGGTGTCGGCAACCTCCTCCGCGCGGTTGGCGTCGACGTGGACGAGGCGGAGGCCGAGGTCGGCGGCGAGGGCGGAGTCGACGGCGCGGTCCGGAGAGCCGAGGCAGAGGATGAGCTGCCACGGGCGGAGGCGGCGCTGGGCGGCGCGGGGAAGCAGGGCGAGGGAGTGGATGAGGACGGCGGTGGCTGACTCGATCCGGCCACTGGAGAGGCCGGGGAGGCCGACGTACTCCACGGCGGCAGCGCCGGCGAGGGCCTCCCGCTCCAGGGACGGGTCCTCGAGGCAGTTGAGGGAGACCACCAGCGGGAGCTCCGCCGCCATCCGATTCGGATCCGACGGCGATCGCCCCGCGGCCCGGTGGTGCATTCTCTTTCTCTCTCTCTCTCTCTCTCTCTCTCTCTCTTCTCTCTCTTCTCTCTCGATCTCTAGATCGCGTCTCCGCTCCATCTACTCATGTACTGCATCTAATAAATGGAGTAAACACCGCTGGCTATTAATGTGGGCCGTTGATTTTTCCATCCATGGTTCATCGTCACCTGAGGCCCGTTTGCATTCCAGAAACGTGAAACCAAATTACGGCCTTCTCCTTCGCCTTTCGTTCTAGAGAGGATCAAATTACACCCATCAAACTTGTTCGTGAAAACGGAGAAATCGATTTTGATGGGTTTTCAATTGGTTCTTCAGCAGCTTGGGGAGGGAGGGGAAGACATCGACGGGGGAACAGCCAGGGAAGGAAAGCTGAAGGAGAGTCACGGGTGGCTCAGAAGTGGGCTCGACCCAGCAGAAGAACAACGAATGGATCGATTCGCTTAACGCCTGTCTGTGTGGTGGTACTACTGCAGTCAACGGATTGGGTTACGTTCGAGTGAGTGCACACGATCTAGATGGATGGATAGCTGAGCCAATTTTAGATTCAGGTTTAGATTCGAAGACGATGAAAGGTTGCTCGAACATTCTTCAATTAAATTTGGAAGTTTAAACGGTTAGGAAAGGACCCAAAATATGTTTTGACATTCTCTCTTACGAGCAACATACACGTAGTTCTTTACACGAGACAAACCGAAACAACCGATAAAAGGAATGAATTTGATTTCTCAGACATTAATTGTTGATGATTCACATCTATTGAATCTAAAGTGACAGATCCTTCCAATTATGTCACACTGGTATACTCTCACGAACTCTTTTGGCTGTATGTGGATGTAACAGAGAGAACGATGTTTATTTTGGCAAATAATAATCGAGAAGCTCAAATAATAATCCATTCATCGGTTCGGACGACGAGATAGAGAGGAGAATGGAGAGGAAAACCGCAGACACTATTCATTCTTCTGGTTAGTGATAGAAGAAAGAAAAACCTAAACCAAAGGATAAATCGAGAGTTAAATAATTAAAGAATATATCAAAACAATCGATGTCAGAGTTAAACAAAGCTTAATAATTTTCTATTTACATCCATAAAGAAAAATTAAATTTTTTACTTTGAAAAACTAATTCCAAAAATCATTCTCTTTCATTTAACTAACACAAGTTTGAAACTCTTTCACACCCTTTTTATCCGAAGAACTATTACTCTCTCAATCATTTTTATATACAAATTTTGGGAGTACCTAAATTATTTATTACATCTTATTTTTTCTCACCCTAGATATATAGGATGTTTATAGAAGAATCAGATCTTAATTTCTAAGTCTTTTCTTCATAACATTTTTTTTTTTTTCGTATTATGAATCATTGTGCTCCTCAGACACTAGTTCTGAAAATTTTAATCCAGACTATCTTTCTACCGTATCATGGTCTAAGAAGCAAACAGGTCATAGCAGCTCCAGATAGATTAATAGCAGTCAAAAACCTAACAAAATTTGAGCATGGCTTTTCGATGTGACTATATCTTACACATGAAGAGAACTCATACCTGCCTTTCATTAGTCGATAATACTCGCTTGCTTATGTTCTGTTGATCTGTTTTTTGCTCATTCATGTTGTTGTTGATGTTGAACCCGTTGAGATATATTAGTCTAAAAAGGAGAAAATGGGATTTATAATTAATTCATAAAAACCAGGAAAAGGAGTAAAATGGGGAGGAGACTTGTATCACGTATAGTGCTCATAGCTCAAATAACTATTTAGTTTCCTCTCCGAGACACAACATATAAAAAGATGATGGCAGTGACAGCAGAGTTATGCATGGAGACGTCATTCCAGAGTGCCAACCAGAAGAAAAGGGCTTGCAGACAAACAGAGGCGGTACTGTCACAAGGTTGAACAGTAGCAGAACATTACTTTCAGAAATCATTGCAGCAGTCCCGCACTGGATGCTCACTGACGCTACCAACAAAATTTACAGCTACTCCCACGAATCCTCGTGTCCTTTCTTCGCAACCAAATTCACGGGGTTAGACCACTAGCGTACTTTAATGGAATACGGCAATCTCATCTTTCGAGTTTTGGTGGTTGAGATGTGGATTTACCACAAACAAGAAGTAATCAACACTAAGATCATTCATCGAAGAACAGAGATGATGGATAACAGTGATTAGATGCGCAGTGGTTCTGCTTGTTAGAGGTTCCGACGAACGGCGGCAAGTAGGCCGTTGTTGTCGTGGCCGGTGAATACTTCTTCCCATATATCGGCGAATGCTCGGAGGATGGTATCATGGTGGCGAGGTGAGTTGAGGGCAAGGAAGCGGCGGAGCAGCTCCCGTAGCTCCTCGCCGTCCACGATCTCCTTCTCGACGATCATCTGAAGCATCGAACTCCTGAACTCCCCCAACGGGTCTTCCGTCTCCTTCACCACCGCCACGCTCTCCTCCACTCTCCGTCCTCCAGCTCCTTCGCTGCCGCTCCGCTGATGCCATCTCTTCCTCTCCTCTTCTTTGTCATCGGTGGGTCGGGCAATGCATCGTCCCCACGACATGACATCCTGCTCCAGCTCGTTGAGCTGGCGCAGGAGACCGGAGAAGCTCGGCGTGCTGGCGGAGCTCCCCAGCTTCGCCTCCTCCTCCCAGTAGGAGGAGGTGAAGGGGGAGGTCAAGGTCATGGTGTCCGCAGACGACAACTCCCTGGCCCTCCGCGTCGTCAGTGTCCGTGTCGTGGATTTCATGTCGGAGCTCGACGACTGCGACGCCGACACCGACACCGATTTGGAGTCCTTGCAGCCGCAGCGGATGCCCACGAAGGAGCTGCTTCTTCTCTTCTGCGTGCTACTTGTACTCATCATCCTTCTGGTAGCTAGCGATCTCTTCCGATGAACGCGTTGCAGCGTAGGGGGTATTTATGCCGGAGGACAACCTCTCTTCTCTCACCCCTGCGTCACTGCCCTGTGGATCTAATCATCTCAGTGATATTCCTTCCTCTCATTTGGAAAAATGGTCCCTCCTCAAAGTGTGGTGTTGACATGATGATTTGCTCAGGGCATACCGGACGTGTCCGGTTCATGTTTGGTCTGCACACGTACTTAAATGACCGGGAAATGATCAGACCATGGACAACTCGAGGGGAAGGTTTGATGGTTCCTTGGGCTCCTCTTCTACACGTTTCTCTAAATATACCTTCTTCGGGTTGCTAATTCCGCTTACTGCATGAAGATTTAATTTATGAGCAGGAATAAAGTCTGCAGGGAGAACACTGAAAGGCGAGTATGTAGACGATGAACAACGTGCCACAACAAGATAGAGAATTATCTGATCCAAATTAACTACTCGAGAGCAGTCAAAAAAG
Organism: Musa itinerans; assembly: GCA_001649415.1. NCBI lineage: Eukaryota > Viridiplantae > Streptophyta > Magnoliopsida > Zingiberales > Musaceae > Musa > Musa itinerans. The sequence continues at coordinate 180,872 of LVTN01000123.1, read as the reverse complement.
GCCGCTTCACTTAGAGAATAAATATGCATTGCGTTGGCTAAAGCAGAAGCTTTGCATAGAAAAACCTGCAATCGAGTATGATGGTTTGCTTGAATCATTATAGTTGAAGAGGTGTACGAAATCTAATAATGTTGATCGCATGGGCTATGCTACCTTACAAATCAGCTTTTCAGAATGCACTTGATGAAATGTGCCAACTAGCCAGCCAATGTATCAGAGCGAGATGCTCCTGAAAGGGGCAGCATGACAAGTACTCAGGCTAGCTTGCTGCTACAACATGTTCGTGATGTCCTGACAAGAACAGTTGGATTCTCGAGTTGAAATCCTGTCTTTGAACACCTCTCACCTTGCGGAGATATAGTTTAGATTTATGCGGACGTGGAGCCCTCGTCAACACATCATGCATATACTTTGTCCATTGCTCTTGATGCGACCTTGCTGGATCAGTGGCTCATGATACAGCTTAGCTATACACCTATAGCGGACTTCGATTTGGTACACTAACCGATGACATTTGCACTATGATAAGGCAGCAGAGGTGGATGCTGTCTCAGTGCCATGTCACCCCTGAATTTGCTTGTCTGCTTGCTACCCTTCAGGGCTGATCTGGCTTGTGAGTTGACATCGATCTTAGATGCACGTAAGTATATTGAGAACCATACCGACGTGACAAAGGTATCTAAAGGAATGACACGATATGTAGGAGAATATAGATCCCTATGATATCAATGCTGATGAACCAGGAGCAAGTATAGGGAAAATTATGTGCACTGGACCTACATGATGGCGGCGGCGGCCAGTCTAATTAGGGGCATGCAGCTGAGATTAATTGATTACATTATAGCGGATCCAATCTATCATAATGGACAAGCTAAGTTATGATGCCTGCTTCGACCAACATAAAAGAAATCTTGAGCTCTGTGTCCGACAGTAGGCTCCTTCAGGTGTAGAATGGTTGGGACAGTGTACTCGTGTTTTCCTGTCTTTGGCCAGCACTGCGATTTCAATCTTTTCCCCTCTTTTCTCGAACATAGTGTCTCTTCACTTTAAAAAACGTATAAATGATGTAATTAATTGCACAAAAAATTGGAATTTCGTAAACGATATCCAAATGAAAAAAAAAATCAGAGATTTACATCTTAGCGTTGTACCACTGTCCTATTCTTCCATCCTTGGTTTCCTCCTCTTTTTTTCAATTTTTATTGCAAAGAGAAGGGTGAACAACATAATAGTGGCTTTGGTATATCTAAGCCTGGAGGCAGACTTGACCTAATGTAGATCAACATTCAACCAAGATTAAGCTGCTAATAAATTGTACTTCGATTCAATAACCAAAATCTTCGGTGATAACAAGATCACATAAGGATCAATTGATCAATTTAACTGAGACAATTGAATCCAACAAAGCTCAACCTGAATTCCATCCATTTACCACCAGGTTATATTGCAAAAAAAAAAAATGAAGAAGAAGAAGAAAACTTAGGTGCAATATAATACTTTGGTTCTGTAACCAAGAAGAAAAGAGTATCTTTGGTATTCCATGCAAAGAAAGCTGTTTGCTGAGCAAGAACAAAAAAAAAAAATCTCAGGAATCAGTTAGGAACTACATCCGCCAACATTTGAGATAGAACTGAAAATGTAGAGTTTCTCATACATTTAGCTAGCACAGACTGTAATCTCGAGTAACCTATGATGCATAAAAATGCTGCCTCCTGTCTCCTCAATTCCTTTTTTTTTTTTTTTTTTGAAAATTTAAAGAATCAGATTTATAAACTGATAATTTTAACCAGTAAAATAAAATTCCAGTCATGATCAAAGATATGGACAATATTACCACACTCTGCCATCAGAAAGGCCCTGTATTTTGATACAAAAGAAACAGGAAACCTACCAACCGCAGCTTTATGCTTGAGGACAAGGCCATCCATTTTCCTGGGAGGATGGATCTCATCGCACAAGGACTAAGTAAACTGTAAGCCACTTTGAAGCCTCCTCAGTTCTAAGAGTTTGTTTCAGTCTTCCAGACAATATCTTTCAGGCCCGAAGAAAAATTCTTGTAGAACTGCACAAAATTTGTCATTTTCATATTGTATACATGGAAAGTCAGAAAGCAGAAGAAAAATAATCTACTACACGGTTAACATGCCTTGTGAAACTCCAGTGTGTCACCTCCAGTTTTACGAAGCTCAACCATGTGAAGAGAAGGAGCTACCTCAAAAACCTACAAGTAATTATAAGATCCAGTAGAGAGATGATTTACCAGTATCTCAATAGGTATACCAAATTTCTTATTATATTACAGAAAGGACAATAAAATTGTTCTTTTAGGTGCTTGCTGCAAACATCATCTAAGAAAGCAAGTTATGTCCATGAAATAACTCTAGATCCAATTAAAATTTGACAAAAGATTTGTAGACTTTTTTATGTCACAAAGAGAAAACTCAATCTTATTACCTCTGTGGCTACTGATAGGTGGCCTTTCCGTCCCGACTTGTCACCTTGTAATTTCATCTGAACAGAAGCAAAGTGAAAATATGTTAAGCTCTGAACAAAGTTGCATATATTCATGGTATCTGTTGCATGCATAAAACTCGATTATGTGTGCTGATATGTCATCTCACCTTGTAATTGTGTTTGCGCACATTAAAACCTAGAGGTTTAGCAGCTTCCTCTATCTTAGACATAATTTCATTTGGAGGGCACTGAGAAGTAAAGCGTGTTTCCCTTTTGACAAGACCCTGAAAAAGAGCATCATAATGGCCATATTGTTATGCCTTTTAAAAAGGAACTGAACTGATTTATCAATCATCCACAGAACAATATATACTACAGACAGGCAAGGTTGTAGTAAAGCATGATAGTTGGAGACAACAACTCAAAAGCTAATCAAACCTTACACGTAAACCAAGCAAATCTCTTCATTTCTATTGGAAGGAAGACACAGAAACAGTTAGCTCATCTAGATCTATTTTTGGTGAGAACCACTAGAAGAAGCAACCAAAAGCCATTGTCAAAAAAATGTGTATTTTCTTTTTTTTCCAAAAATACTTATGCTTCTTTCCTGATTTCTAGACAGCATTTAATTTATTTGTTTGCTGCTTTCATCAGCAGCATTTTGAAATTCACAATAAGGGCTCATCGCAGTACCTACAGTTATAATCAGCTTCTTAAAGGGATAATCAGCATTGACAACAAAAACTAGAACAGAAAGTGTTCCAATAATTACATGACAAATAATAAGGCCATAAGAATGTACCAGCTGCTTTTCAAACAAATTTCCCAGGTTGAAACCTTGTGATCTGGAAATAAGTTCAAATGCATTCATTGATTCTGGCTTCTCTTTCTTTTCTGTTACAAGATGTTCCTGCAAATGGTAATACAACAAAACGAAAGGAGTTAGTGTGAGAAACTATTATGACTTCCACAGTTTGGGATCACAAACTAACACAGAATTACCAAACGGGCCCAAAATGCTGCAACCAAATTTTATGTCCAGAAAAACCTTTAGTTAAACGTGTGCTTGTGTACGTTGATGTTAAGTGCTATTTTGGTGTACATACTAGAAACATTTTTAGTATTTGATAGCAAACTAAAGCTACTGAACTTTTTAGCAATTACCTCTGAATTATTGAAGACAGCATCAATATCATCAAGGCTCACATCTTCGCCATGTTCAAAATATGGTGGCTTATATCCTTTCTTGAACCATTCATCTGCTAAAATATTTGAAATTGTAATTCTCTGTACCAAAAAGAGAAAACAAATAAATACAACTTAGAATTTACTTGCAAGCAACAAAAAAGACTTGCAATCTTTTATGTGGTCACGAAAAGATTCTGCATTTATAAAATGTAAAAGTAAAGAAAATTAACATAATCAGTACTTACAGCATGAGGATTTGGGTCTAGAATACGTGTAATTAATTTCTTTGCACCAGAAGAAAACCAGGCTGGAAATAAAAATTCTGCCTTAGAGATCTGCAGTGTAGGTGGATTAAGATGATGTGATACATTACTTGGAAGAAGGAAATGCTGCTCTTATGATACAACAGTTACCTTCTTGTATAAAGTTATGAGATTTGGCTCATCAAAGGGCAAGTATCCAGCCATAAGGACAAATAGTATTACACCACAAGACCATATATCTGAGGCTGTACCATCATAACCTTTATCATTGAGAACCTAAAAAAATGAAGTCCACCATTAGAAGCTTTATTTTCTGCCGTGCAATAGGGTGCAAATGTGCTCTGTTCAAGGAAGGCAAGGGAACAGATATACCTCAGGTGCAACATAATTAGGGGTTCCACATGTGGTATGTAACAGCCCATCCTCCTAAGACACCAAGAATATTCATTAAAAGGGACCCTCGGGCGCAAAACGAGTAGAAATACTCAAATGACTAATTAACGTATTTCCATGACCATTTAGAATTTAACAGTTCATAATGTTTAGGAAGATTGCTCACGAACACAACACTTACCCGTATCTGTGGTGCAAATGCACTTAACCCAAAGTCGGAAACTTTTAGGGTACCATAAGAATCTAAAAGCAGATTTTCTGGCTGCAAAAAAGTGCAAAGGCTCATAGATCTTGCCTTATTAACTCAGTAACTAACAAAACATATTAAAGTTCTAAGATATCCTGAATAAGCAAAAAAAATAGAGCATCAACATAATGAAATAATCAATCAGTAAATATAATCATACCTTTAGATCTCTGTGGTATACACCTCTACTATGGCAATAATCAACTGCGTCGATGAGTTGCTGGAAGTATCTTCTTGCCTCATCTTCTTTTAACTTTCCATGATTGGCCTAGAAATTAAAAAACCTGATTTTGTCAACAACAAATAGTAACTTTTATTTGAACAGAAAACATATATGCAAATATCTATTGCAAATACATCCATTTAAAACTTGAAAAGCTCTCAATATCAAGATGCCATTAGATTAATGCATTTGAAATGAAAATGCACATCAAAGCATAGCCTCTGATTTTTATTTTCAATTTTCCTTCCAGAAAATATTAATATCTGATACAGGAAGTCTCTTACAACTTTGTCAAAGAGCTCGCCTCCATCAACAAATTCAAGAACAATGTATATCTTTGTCTTGCTAGCCATCACCTGGAAAACAAAGGTGTCATAATCAAAGGCATAATATGCTAATGCATTAAAAATTAAACGAAGACAATAAACAAGGTCGATTTGATTTCTAAACAAGGCTATTGAAATGAATATAATATGAAAAAAAGTAAAAGTGTACAGCCAATAGAAAGATAATCAGAAATGCATACAAACAAACATAGAAATGTATCTAAAGAGTGACAGATATGGACTCCACATATCTGAGATCTTTGTGAAGGAGGAGGTTAAGACTTAATGGGGCAGGTTCATATTTTAGAAACACATAATGGGGCATCCACATAAGTGCAATTATCTTGAATTCACAATGGACTAATATGCCAACCTATGGGAATATAAAAAAATTTCAAGCTATCTACCAAGTTATCAAAATTATCTTCTATAAGTTGGTAAAATCAGATTCATAATACCTCATAGATTTGAACAACATTTGGATGCTTGATCAGCTTCATGGTAGAAATTTCTCGTTTTATCTGCAAAAGGCAACAGAGAACTTTCTTATACATCCTGCACGATGTGGAGATCAACCCTCGAAAAAGATGGCTAGTGATTTTTGACAAAATAGGTAGTAACTTCCTTCAGAAATTTTTTACCAAAAAAAAAAACAACTCAGTTTTTGTGTGAAAAACTTCAAAGTTTCTTTTTCTACTTTCCACAGATGAGATAAGAAAACGATTAAGTTTCTAGATAGTGTTTTCAACTTCGAGCATAGGTACTTCTCCACTTGCATGATAAACATTAGATATGTTGATACTCTGTGCATCAACATGCATGTTGAGGAGCTACGGATGGCAGGGATATGCATGCACAAGCAGAAATACTTGCCAACCCTAACTACCAACCGAAGGCATGGAAAGTGGCATGATATGCATGCAATCTGATGTGGTAAAAGATGCAATCAAGGTTAATTATTATAAATAACAAGTTACAATGTTCAATTGTGAAAATGACATATTGAAATAAGGGTGGTTTTAAAATGGTCACTTTGTGTGTTAGTACAAACATGAGTTAGTATATTGGAGACTGTAATACAAAATCCATATCTCGATCTAATGTTGTAGTACAACAATAACTAAAACTTTAGAGACCTAAGACAAGTCCACAAGTTGAAGGCTTATGTTTCACTAGACCATTCTTGGACCTAGTTTGTTACTGAAAAGATCGGCTAGCTAATATGGAGTGCTATTGGGTTGAGCAATAACATAAATTGGGCAGGCAGGTTAGTGACATTATGCACTTGCATCAGCAGGAATTGCAACAAAAAATAAGGCCGATAAAAAGCAATCACTGGTCAGTTCATTTTAAAAATTCCAAAAATATATCCAGAATCAAACCATCAATGCCTTCTTCGGATTTGAAAACACCGATGCCAAAATGATCTATCAATTAAAGAATGATGACATCTTTAACATGTTTCTTTTTAGAGGTTGATTGAAGAATAATAGAGACTGATGTGTAAGAATTCTTGGGCAATTTAACATTTACAACAGTACAAAATACAGCCAACGATGAATTGCGGACATTGTTTTTTGTCTTACATAAAATGAACCAAAGAAAAATGATTCAACAATGCAAAAGAAACTATCAAAATGGCAAATTAATCAAAAGAAAAATAATTCAGTAATACAAAAGAAAATTTTAAAAATGGTTTTGAACAAAGAAGAAAAGCATAGATGGGCAATCTAACATACATGTGCAACCGTTTTTGTGCCATAACAGTGGCAAATATGTTAGATTATATGTCTCTCTAATGTCTATTGGTCTATGCTTCTAGACATTCACTGTCTAAGATCTTAGCCTTGGTTGTTAACGCTTAAAAAAGTTAGGGAAAACAGAAAGTGATTAAAGACAAAAACTCATGCCTCAGCAGAGCAGCAGCCATCAGTGAGTCTCAAAACAACATCACCTATAATCATAGAAACATAACAGCACTGCACTTGCTTTCGATTGCTTCAATGTGCTTTTTGTGTATGTTGAGAAGATCAATGGTTCAGGCTCCCCTTTCTTTAAAGGAAATATTGAGCCCAAAGCCCCATATGGCATTTCACCATATTCAGGAACATCCTAAATTGGTTATGTAAACACTGGAGTTCTTATAACCATTCTGGTAATTGAATATGGATGGAAGTATCAGAACCTCCAGAGCAAAATCATAGATCTCGGGAAGAATAAACATCAAAGAAAACATAATCTGTTCTTCACTTAAATTTTCCCTTACCACATCTAAACAAGATTTTACACATTCCCAGGAACATGAAACTACTAGTAATGAAATGGTTAAGGTTACTAACTGCAACAAAATCAAGAACTACAAGGACGAGATACCAACAGATGGCATATTTCATGTAATAACTATTAATACTGAGACATTTTGGATGCGGTCTTGCTTGCGATCTTGACATCACAGTGATATATGCATTTAACATTTTGCAGGGCTGTAATCCACCTTCCAATATCCACTGCCCTGTTTCCTTTTGATCTCCCCTCGTATTCACTGATTCAATGAGGGATAATTCCCAACCAATCTAAAAATAATAATAACAAATTCCAATCGGTCGAATAAGCATCGGTTCTAGGCATCAAAATCCACTTACGAATCAATTTTCCATAACTCAAAACACTTGAATCTCCAACCCATTCCGCTCCAATAAGAATCACCAAATCCATAAACAAATTGCAAGACACCACGCAACGTCATGAGTAGACGAGATAGGCTACATCACATGTTAAATAACAATCTCATCCGTTCTATACGAAGACAAGAACGAGAAGGGGATCACGGGAATCCACACACGTCACATGTTAACAAGGTACCGGGAAGCAGAGCGGTTAAACACGAAAGAAGGGAGGTAGCTCGCGAACCTGTTCGACCATCTTGTGTCGGAGGACCTGCTGCTTGTCGAGGATCTTGATGGCGAAGCTGTTGCCGGTCCGCACGTCGCGGGCGTACTTCACCTTGGCGAAACTGCCCTCGCCCAGAGTCCGCCCTAGCTCGTACTTCCCCACCCGGGTCCGCGTGCCCACCCCTCCCCCGCTCATTCTTCCTTCCTTCTTTCCTATTGCTCCTCCTCGTTTCTATTCCTTCTTCTTCTTCTTCTTCTTCCGATCGTGTCCTATCTCTCTATATAAATACCTGGGTTGCGATCGCCTTGGAGCGACGGGGAGGAGCCTGAGGGGAAACCGGAACCAAAGCAAGGCCGGAAAGGAACGGGTGGAGACGCAGGAGTTTATAAGCGGAAGGAGGGATGATCGAATGAATCGAGGGGGACGGCTGGGCGGTGGGGTGGGAGAGGGATGGGGTCCACCCCACATGTCCCACCAATAATTTCTCCGCCGCAATTATTTGCTGGTGACTCATCGATTGAATCCGGTCCAACTCGTTCAGTCCGCCTCGCCCCACTCGCCGATTCCATGGACTCGTCTTTTTCCACCTCCTTATTTGATTAAAACACTTATTAATCAGCAAAAATGATTACGTAGTAATATACTATAATTATTTTTTCTCCCTCTTCCAATTAATCAAGTAGTTGGGATTCTCTCGCGAAGCTTTAACCGCCGCATCTGATTTGGTGCCATATATAAATAGATAAATAATATTTTGAAATAACTATGAGAAAATACAATTTGGAATTAAATTTCAAGTGTATTTGAGTGCCTAAATTAATTAGATTTGAAAGCTTTAATTAGGTTGACGAATATGTGTACGGTTGAGGCACTGTGTTGATTCAATCATTGCGATTTGAGTCGTCTAAGCCACCCAATAATATGTAAATTTCAAGAAATTTAAAGATTGGGAACACAGGCCAAATGCGTAAGTCTCAGAAGGTAAGGTTGGTGATGACGTCGGGAGATGTTGGGGAAGAGAGGAAGAACGTGCAATGATTGCAAACTTACAAACATATCGGTCACGATCTCAGCTTCCCATTTGCGTCTTTCAATTCACTGCCATCTCTGCTTAGCTTTCCGACGTCGAAGTCGACGCGTCTGTCTAATCCGGTGGGAACCGCCGAACCGGCAACCGGGACAGGGATGAATCCAAACCCACAGTTTCTTCCCCTATCTTTTCGTTCAATTATAGATTTCGAATGGGAATAAATATATTGAAATCAAGTGAAAAGATCTATTTGATTCTAGCTTATCTAAGTCTCAATGCATCATCTATCTTTCTCCTAATGACAGTATCCCAAGCAACCAAATATAAATTTGTAGACGGCTCATTCTTTCTTCATAAAAAAAAAAAATCCTTATCAACCTTGTTAATTCTACATCAGTTAAGTCAAAACAAGTTACAATAATTTTATCATAAATTATGTTAATTTATGCTTCATATTACTTTTCAGATGATTTATCAAAAAAAGTCCTCGGACTTCATATTAAAATAATCATAATCATGTTCATGTAAATATGCAAAAATACAAATGATATGAGAATGCCTTGCTGCAGATGAGCACCGAAAGAACTGAGCATGATGACTTTTCAGAAAGAACAACACACTCTGGTTTTCTCCGTTCTCGAAAACATTTCGGCTGCTCCAATTGGATGGCAGAAGCCATGTGGAAGTCCACCATAAACTTTGCTTGAGACCCAAAACAACAACTCCAGTCTTTGCAGGAAGGCAATGCCTTCCTAAACACCAAATGGGATTTCCATCACCTCCCCACCTACATTTCTTGTTAATCCATTATATTTGCAGAATTTAGCTCACCCAACGGTGTACCACTAGGAAACTTATGATCTACCGTGCTATATCTAGATGGAGACCTTAAGGTCCTGAGAATCTTCTTAAGAGCATAAACTGCACAAGCAGCCGTGAAAATTCCATACTTTTTATTCACCAACTCGAAGAACGAGAATAGTTGGCAGGAAACAAGGAATGCAGCAAGTCTGCTCGAGTACATGTAGTTAATGATGGCCACGCCTTCAGTGTTCTCTCATGGGCAACAGCTTCATAGAGGTCTTCAGCATGTGAATCTCTCGACATTTATAGCGCCATTCGAACATTTCTGACATGAAATACACCAAACTGATGTGATGTGACCATCATTTAATGCTCGCGGAAGTCGTGTTTGCAGATCAGTTCACGCGGCTGCACAGAGACATTAAAGAGATGGAGTCTCGATAAGCTGCCTTAGGTCAATGTTGCATGCTTTTGAGTAGTTTTGGGCCATAAGAAGAACACATATGAACCGACACAGCATTAGAGAATCAAACACTTCCAATTTTACCAACACATTAATCTCTTTGATATTGCTTCATCGTATTAATTTTCCCTTCGGTTTTCCTTTGCTCTAATTACTGTGTAGCGTTGTTCCAAATCTCTTCGAGCTCTCTGGCAAACGCGTTTTGCCGGCCGACGACGGTGGTAATGTGGTCTTTGTCGTCAACGATCTTGACACGGGCTCGAGGGACCTTCGACCGGATGGCGTAGCTGCAGTCGATCGGAAGGAGTTCGTCGTCCCTGCCATGGAACACGGTGACGTCGCAACTTAACTGCTCCCTCACCACGTCGAGGTAGCCATCGATCTTTCTGGCGCTGCCACAGATGATGTTGTGGAAGGTATGCCGTGAGGCGTTGTAGGTGTGGCAGAAGAAGCCATCCATCAAATACGTTCTAATCCTGCAGCATATCAGAGCAAAACATCCGTGTTGAATCGGAGAAGGAATCAGGTGAGATGCTGGACGGTCAGCGTTGGCGACTATATTCATGGCTTGAATCTTGCTACAGTGCCAACCCGTTGCGGGTGATGAGCTTGAAGGCGAGCTCCCATCGGCGGTGGTTCTTGCACACGATGAGGCTCACCATCCGGCTGACGTGCTCGTACCAGCATAGCACCGAGGCGCCGAAAGCCATCAACGGCCACACCCTCCGCGGCGCCAGCCGCCGCAGCACTTACTGCGTCCCCTGCTATCCCTTTTACTATTATTATCATGTGTATGCCAAAATATACCATATAAGCATAAAGATTATATTATTATTATTATTATTATTATTATTATTATATATATATATATATATAATTTAATATTAAAAATTAAAATTAAAAAATAAATTTATGATATATATCTTTTGATGTTATTTAAAAAATTTTATGATCTATAAGTGCATCATTGTACATCCAAATGTTGCATTAATATTATTTTGTTAAACTAAACTCTTTTTATGATAAAGAAAGATACAATATATATATATAATATCTCAATAATTAGTTAATTATCTTGGAGTTCGTAGCATAAGATTTATGATAATGATTGAGAGATTTTCTTTTATCAAGAACATCTCTTAAATAATTCTATCATAATTAGACTTTCTTTGATCGATAACCATAATTAATATTTAATCATATATATATATATATAATCTAATAAGATAGAGTCACATAATATAATATTCTCCTACTTGATTTATTAATTAGTAAGACATAAAAAAATTAAAATTAAAAAATAAAAATAATAATTTATTTAAAAATAATTTTATTTAATTAAATTATGAGACTTAAAAAAAATTATATATGCATACAAATTTTATAAAACAAACCAATAATTTCAATAAGTATAATATCATATTAAGTCTAACTATTAATGCGAGTCGTGATTGTATATCATCAATGTTGTACTTCATTCAATATATGACAACACTGTTAATCATTTTTAATACAATTCAAAATGACTCATGTAATTTTTCTTGTTAAGACCATCATATTATATATATTCAACCATAATATATGTATACATAAATGTGAACAGAATAATAAAAATAAATAACTTTAAATATGTAAGCGAAAATATCAATTATAATATTTACTCAAACATGTATAATTAAGTCTTCTATGAGTTGCTTACAAAATCATAAGAATATGTTTTTTTAACTACCCTAGGTTATAAATATTAAGTGAATAGATGAATAATTAATATAATGGATCTCAAGTTCTTAATGGATCTCAAATACTTTATATTATAATGCATATAACTACCATAATACTTACTATTTTTATAGAAGAAAAACTATTTTGATATGTTTCAAAGTATATTCAGCAACTTAGCAATTGAATTTGATAACATAAGTCTTGAGATAAAATTTTACAGACATAAAGTTTGATTAGTGGTCTCAAATTATATTATAAAATTAGCTTCTATAATTAATTATATAATAATGTATTTTTATATTTTTCTCTATAAATTTCTCTTTTAACTAATAAATATAAAACATGAAATTGACTTCGTATGGAGATAATTTATAAGAATATATGAGCATATAATTATTTGTCCCTTTCAAATATTTTATTACTTTGTATTTCATTCTTATATAACTTTATTACTTTTTATGGTTTGATATAAGCTTAAGCATATAATAAACTTTCAACTACGTACATATAATAAATATTTTTCTTTATCTGATTCTTTTCGAAGTCATTTTAAAAATACTTATTTTGATTTAAATTTTTACCTATGTCATTTGCTGAATAAAGATGCATGCTAAATATCTTTAAGACTCGATTAATATATATTTTCTGAGACAGTCCTGGCCATCATTGATATTTATTCTTGAATATCTTAATGTCAATAACATAAAATACCCTATTCATATCAATTATCTTAAAATTCTTAATTAAAATTTTTATAATATCACTGTTAGGAAGCAAAATATTATCCATGTATAGACCAATATAATAAATTAGCTTATACTAACTTTCATATATAAACCTTGATTAATATTTTTTTTAAATACGAAGAAAATAATGATATTATAAAACTTTATATATCATTGTTTAGAGGCTTATTTAAGATTATAAATGGACTTCCTAAATTTACATACCAAAATTTTCTTTCATTTTTTATAGGAATCATATAGGCTAATCCATATAAATCTATATCTCTATTCAAAAAATTTCTTTTCACATTTACATGGTATAACTCAAAATCATAATAAACCACTAATATTATAACAATTCTTAATGAGTTCATTTAGAAAATTAAAAAAATATCTTGTTATGATCGATGTATTTTTTATGAGTAAAATCTTTAACTATAAGTTTGGTCATTATATTATTCAATATTACCATTTCAGTTATGTTTATATAACAGACTCTTTTATAATTGTTGAATAATTTGATGAGTTCTCAAATATTATTTTAATGCATTAATCTCAACTATTCTTTTATTGCATTATATCACTTTTCAGAATTATTAGTTTCTGTAACTTGTAAACATAATAAGAGATCTTTTTTATTTATATGTCATAAAAAGATGATAGATCTCATTTCCTATTCAGATCCTCTTAAAACTATCGATTGTGATTATTTAATAAGATAATTAATAATGACATCAATATGATATGATAACTATAATTATGATAAATCATATCTTTTATATAAAAAATAAATATTATTTCATAATTTTAAATATATACATGTGAATGATCAAACAAGCATCCATGAATAATAATTAATTTTTTAATTATCACTAAAAAATAATAAAAAAATATAATTAATTTTTTTAATTTCATATGGAACCCTTAGACTAGTCAACTCTATTTAATTGGGTAGGCTCAGAATTAGGTTACTCAAATTAGACTATCAACTATCTGCCCAATTAGGCCTATCAAAATTAAAGTTGATCAAAGTCAAAAATTGATTAAAATTTGACTTTCCTCGAATTTGATCAAAACTTGATTGATCAAATCTAAATCCAGACAATTAGTCCAAATGTAATCATGATCAAGTTTGATTAAAATAAATCAAATTAGTAAATTTTATAATTGATGACATAAGTAAGAAAATTTTAATTTCTAAATAGCAAAACTATATAATTTTTTTGAAATATATAATGAAAATATTCGATTACGAAGGCATAATTAAAAAAATGAATTAAAGGACATAAATTAGAATTATTTGATTTTTGAGGGTTTAAAAATATTCTTTTAGTTAAAAATGAAAGAAACCCTAAAACCTCTCTCAATCATCATTATTGTGTTCTAGCGTGCCCATGTGTGTGGGTCATGTCAGCGATGCATCAATCGTCCATCCGTCACCTCCTTGCTACCCATAGTGGCATTCAGATGTGTATCTTTTAATATCATTCAGAAAACTTTTATCTAATCTACATGCACACTATTATCAGATACAAAAGCTACGATTATATCGATTTACAAAAAGAACTAGAGTCTTCTTTTTCCCTGGAGACCGCTATGGACGATGAATTAAGAACAAATGAAAAATAAGAAAATATCTATAATATTTCAATAACTAGTTATTTATCTCTAAAAATATCATGTCTTTGTAGACGAGAATAAAAAAATCTAAAATGATAATTAAGAGAGTCCTTATGCTAATCTTCTAAGAAAGTTTTTCATATCTAAATATATCTCAGTGGATGTCTGGAGTTTGTTCTCTTCCGTACGCAGCCAACTAAGAGGAAAAGAAGAAGCGGGGACAAGGGTGGCCTGAGGAGGAAGCTGCCATATGTGCGGAGGAAGAGAATGGTGGGGGCAGCGAGAAATGATGTTGAATTGATGGCGGTCATAAAACTCGCTTGTTGAACAGAGGAGGAGCGGTAGTTGGGTGGTTCAACTCCCTGGCTGCCGCTTCTCCTTCAGCTCACCGCGGTTCTATGCACAGGATGGAGTATCAGGGCACATGAAAGGCACAGTACCTAATAATCATTATGGAAATAAAAAACAATTACATAAACCAATTTCCATAGATTCTCAAAGTAATTTTGTGTGTGAAAATTTTCTAGTAAACAAATGGAATGATAGCTCGACGGGTCTTCGGATAGTTCTCAAATTTGTGATGGTACCATCTATGTGTTTCGGCAGCTGCAAATGTCAGATTGGATACCTGTCATCAAATAAAAATTGAATCCAGTGGTCAAAGACAGGAAAAACAATCTTTCTGAGATTTGCATACGATAAAATGCACTTTATGCACGCCAAGCATACTCAGGTTTGGCTTGGACACACACAAACATAAAGAGAAACCATACTGTAATATCAAACACACTCAGATTCAGCTCAGACATACCACAAACATGAAAAGAAGCCAAATTGTAATATCCGATCCTCCGCTTGCAACCAAGATTCCAAAATATATGATCTGCAAGGCACAGAAGAATAAGGAAGGTCCATGAAAAGGAAGAATATTGGACCACGTAAAGAACTATATACTTCCTATGAGACTCAACATATAGACGCTTGTCTTCCAACATACCAAACAAAATGGCCAAGTACTTGCATCTTAATCCAGAGCAATGATATTATGGTTTCCATCTCGGTTCACTCATTTTATCACCGCTGTTATAGCAAAAGTCACATTGGCTGAGACCGATGCAGACATGAATACCATGTCATGTTTAGATATAATCAGTACCATTCATCACAACAAAATATGAGGCACTGCATCCAGCATCTAGTTCTATATAATGGATGTTCAGTTTGACCAAACTATTAATGCATAATAGCCAATGATAGCCTTCTTCTCTAGCACAAGCAATTATGCGTCCATATCTCAACTTCCCACCCAAAAACATTCTATTAGTCTCTCAAAAATCTCTCAGAAAACTTTGAACTTGTTCCCACATGGAAAATCTGTGACAGGACATCCAAAAGGTGAAAGTTCTTTTACGAAGACGTCTTCAAATGTGAAATGTTAATTCATAGCTATTCAAAATTCATCATGTTCAAAACCTCCAACTATTTTTTTAAAAAAGGCATCAATTCAATTCACAATCAACTACTTGGTTGTGAAGGCAGTTCCATGACACACATCTACATAATACATGTACTTGAACTAAAATCTAAAACAACATAAATGATTGCAGAAGCCAAGATATGAAATATTCAATATACATGACAGTAATTTGAGTTGTATGCACTATCACTACATGTTTATTTGAGGAAAAGATGGTTAATAATCCCACCATTGCAACAAGAGGAAAACATAAGGTACCAGGAGGACCAGACGAGATCAAATATCCATACATGTTTTCTGAAAACTCAACCGAACCATCCTCATATTAAGAATGTCTGTCAGCACAGGAGGCATTCGTGGAAAGATTACTAGTCAAAAGGTATCGAGATGATGACACCATGAGGGGGAAAATATGCAATTTGAGGCTTCTAGGGATATGTATGCAGAAAAAAGATCCTATATATCACCATCCTATGCTCTTTTATTTTTTTTTCCAATAACTACATTTTAACATTTTCTTAAAACTTCCATTCCTAGAGACATTCAGTGTATGTATACATTTACTTGTTAAGAATTAATATGTCAACAGGTTAAACAGGATTAAAAACAACTGATGTCAGTAAGAACTCTAGACTAGTTACAGGACAAGAAGCACGAGAATTACTATTTCAGCAAGGTAATGCGGGCATGAAACATATCTGAACCAGTCACCATAAGGAATCACATACTCATCGGCTCCTTTGTTTTCACGCAATGAACCCTGTCAAAAATTGAGATCTCAGCAGCATTTCTTATAGAATTCATATTATGCATGATATTGGGATTATTCAAAGACTCTGAATTAGTGGGAGCCTTATGCACTTGGTCATCTTTTTTTTAATGCATGATATTAAGACTGAAGAAAAGACAAGCAGATAAAGTCAATTATAAGTGAAGAATGATGGCATAATGGAAGATAAAATAGATCTACAATATAAAGCATGATACTATTAATTTAATACTTGATAATTTATCTATGATCACAAAAAAATAAAATATAATATAAGTGGTACTGCAGAGATAAAAACAGCTTATTGATCTGTCCCTACTTTATCTAGCAGCAAATATGCGTGCCAAGTTTATAATCAATATTTCATAAGTTACTTAATAGTCAGTCGTAGACAAGAAAAAAGAAAACAAAAAAATCAACAAAGTTGGGCCCTGCAGCAATAGTTATCCACTAATACTTTCCTTTTCCTCTAAAAATATAGTAATTATTAGCCAACTATAAATTGATTATATAGTTGTTTCTAAGAATGTTATATGCATTATGGCAAACACAATAATTAATTTGACAAAAAATGATCTAGAAACTCATTCAAAGTGGCTTGGTTGAGGAACACCAAGGTAGTAGCAAAGGCAAGCCATTGTGGCACGGCAAGGCAAGTGGCAATTGCCATTACTCGTGGAACTGGTAATCTTTCCATGTGCATTAAGTAATCCATCCATGATCCATTTTGGCATGGTATGACAAGCCTCATACCTATCAGCACCAGAGTGTTGGCACATCCTAAACATGGATGATATATGGCAGACTGGCAGTAACCCTAAGCATGGGCAATTCTTGTATAAAATGTTATTTTAATTTCATACGATCAAGAACAATCATTTAAAGATTGAAGATAACAAATATTTCAAATTTTAGAGTTACAAAATTAGCTTAAGAATATGAAGATTAAAGAGAGTTGTTTTATCAATGAATGAAGGCATCTTTAGAGTACAAAAAACATAAGAGTTTATGACCAGGCTGATTAACTAAGTCCTCATCTGAATGCTGCATGCATTGATATCTATATGAATTAATGAGATATTTGACAAACATTCCAAGTAAAAATAAGATGACGAGTCTAAATGCCAAAATCATATATGAAATCAAATACTGTCAATACAGGCAAACTATAAGCATAATAAATTCCACATACAAGAATTGCATGACAACGAAGCTGATGTAGCCAACCCCAAAGAAAGATAATAGCACCTATCCATTGAGACCATCCTAGATAGAGAAGAGGCTTCAATAATTCCAACCAGTCAATCTGAAGATCTGGCATTCTATCACGGCCTTTTACGATAAACTCAACTATTTGATCACGTGCATAACTTAATGCCTCAGAAGCACAAGAGATACCAAGCGACAATGGTGCCCCTGTATAATACCTAGCATAAAAATTATATAAATAAACACATTTTAATTTTTTGTATTATCTTAGTTTACTACTTTCACCCTAGAAAAGCACAACAGCGTAATTTGTTGAATGGAAATCTGATATTAATGTTGGGAAATTGCAAACATCATCGATTATAAAAGATAATCATAGAAAAATATATACCTTTTTACAACAACAAAGTCAAAAGTCCCAACTATTTGAGGTTGACTACATGGATCTTTTGCCGTCATTGAGATTCGTAAAGAATCATATATTTAGTTAAGTTCAAAATACTTAAATCTTTATTTATAGTTTCTATTAAAATCCTTAATAAAAACTATAAATAAATATTTAAGTATTCAAAACTTAACTAAAATCTAAACTCTAAAAATACACTTTTTTAATATTTAAAATCACCAACTAGGTCTTAGGCACAAGAACCCAATAAATGGTGAAAGAAATAAAAAATAAACATCAGTTAAAATATCACAAATTAAACATTTCCTTATTTTATGGAATCAGATACTTCTGAATATTTTATCCTATAGAACTACTGTATTATTCAATATTAGATGAAGATAGAACAAATTTTTAGGCATCATCAGCACTCTTTCATATATCCCAGGAAATTCTTTCCATCAGGAAAACATAAAGGTCTAAAAATTGGAGGACAAGAAGAGAAAACAACAAAAGTAGATTAAACAGAATTGTATTCAACTGAAATGCAATACATGGATATTCTAAATGCTAGTTGCACTTTGGCAACAAAAATTGCCAACCAATTAATCATGCACAAAATGTAAATTTGTTTGACACCCATCCAAGATGCAGCAATTGGCATAAAATCCGAATTGATAGGTTTTAAAAAACAATCTATATCAAGAGAAATAAGAACTCAAGAGAATAATATCCAAATAACAGTGACAACTGAGCATAACCCAAGAGATAATTATTTTTATATATGGTAGTTTGCAACCATTAACAAAACAAAAAATCCATAAAGAGCAAACTTAACTATGATAAAGTACATCAAGGAATTAAGATTCATCGAGCTATTTTATAAAGGATTGGTAATAATTAAAATAGCATCGTTTAATTGATTAGAAGTATCCAGTTAACTAACCCAAAAAAAGAAGCAACCGAAGAGATGAACAAGGTACACATAAGAAACTTAAACTCTTGACCAGATAAGGGGCAAGATGAAGCTATTACAGATATAATCTTTATGGGTATCCTACCTGCAGAGGTAAGGGTACATTAACCCTCCTTGGGCTCCACACTGGAGGGAACCTTGTGCACTTGGCTGCCCTTTCTATCATGGTTCGTTTTACCGGTTTGTACCGATGTACCGATCAGTTATCGGTGTGGTATGTATCGAGTTGTACCTAGCATACTGACACACGGTACATAGGGGGTGTGCTAATGCATCACCCATACCGGTCCCCTGTCAGACTGGTACATACCGCCCATACTGAACGGTACCACAGTATGATGAACCTTGCATTTTATCTTTATGAGTATCCTAAAAGACCTAGATATGCAGGCATAGTATTTGTCTAATTTAGATTATGCACTCTGCTCCAAAACCAAATATGCACTTGATTGTTGCTACTTAGTTACTCATCCTTGCTTGTAGTGTCCTTTTCCAACACAAAGCAGGATTTCACTAAGAACTTCTAAAAGAACCCTCCTAATTTTCTCTCTTAGAAATAATCTACAAGAATCTTACAATCCATAAGGATATTAAACAAACAACAAAGAACAAGGGTTCATAATACTTACAAAAGCCCGGTTAAATAGCCAAGAAAGTGCATTCTGGCTGATGGACTATAGTGGAACACATTTAGTGTCTCGTACAAACGTCTGAAGACCTGAACCTCCATCAATAAAAGCACAAAGACTGTCCTCCAGACTTGGTACTTATGCTCCATGGGGGTAGATGAAACTTTGTGAGAAGAAAAGATATGTGATCCTCCGATCAAGTGACTGGCAACTGTCGAGTAGCTTAATGATTCAGGTCCTAATGGTACCATTTTTCTATAGGCATAGAACCATGTAGAAAGTGCTAAGGATGTTGTCAATGCTAGAGACCACCAATAAAAATGCAAGAAGTATCGCTGTGGGACGGTGAATTTCTGCTGTTCATTAAAAAGGAAAACTTTGAGATAACTAAAAGCATAAAGGACTAAAAATCTTCTGAATTCAAGATCCACCAAAGTAAGATGCATCAAGTGTCTCTAGAGAAAGTGTACTTGTGCAATTCACTAAAAAGAATGAAGCTTACTATTCATAATTCCTTTTTTTTACTATTGACTATCCCTTAAAAAATAATAAAAATATTATTTTACTATTTGCATAACCGATTTTATCTTATATATATATATATATATATATATATATATATATATATATATATATATATATATATATATATATATATATATATATATATATATATATATATATATATATATATATATATATATATATATATATATATATATATATATATATATATATATATATATATATATATATATATATATATATATATATATATATAAGATAAAATCGGTTATGCAAGAAGAAGAGAGGAGGAGGAAAGTTCATAGTTTAGAAATATTAAAAACAAAATAAAATTATAAATAGTAAAAAGGGACTGTAAATAATAATTTTCAAGATATTTGACATAAGCACACAATGCAAAACTGAAAACGTTCACATCCAAAAGCTTCGCAAGGATGGAACGCGATAATTATGATGAAGCATGTCAAATTGACATTTGAAATCGAATCTTGCTTTTCCTAAGAAGCCCTTATTATCTCAGTGCTAATTGGTAGCGTAGACTTTTGACAGCCTAATCTGTATTTTAAAGGTCACAAATTTCCCTCCTTCATCAACGACCGACATCGAAAAGAGGACAAAACCAAATAAACAGCCAACCTAAGAAACAAGGCTTACGGTGGAAGAATTCATCATCGTCTTTCCTCTGGCGGCAAACCCCATAATCATCCGATGTAGGAAACCCACTGGCCGTATCGGGAGGGAGACCACGAGTATGGGCACAGTCGCCGCGAGCCACGCGAGCCGCAGCAAGGCCGTGAAGCCCAACCCCAGCATGGCGGCGGCGAGCGGAGAGCGGAGAGCGGCGAGAGGGCTTTGGGCGACGGGTTGAAACCGATCTAGTGGTAAGTACTCCGACGGGAGAAAAACCGGGTACGGATCCTTCACTTTTCGCGAAGATCCGATCCGTAAATGATGTATTAAAAAATGTGTTACGATCTACAAATATCACGTGCTACTTACGTACCCGTTTCTTGAATGTTGCTCGTGATCGAATATGGGATCCACACGTTGGATCCAATCAGTTATCAGGTAGCTGTGAGAGGACTCTGTCTCCACAGGAAATAGCTTGTCGGGTCTGCTCGGGTTGGGATCCAAGACCCGTCAAAGTGGACGGAGAGAGCGAGCGGAGGAAGGAGAGTTTGGTGGTGAGGCGTGTGAGTCGAGTAATCCCATGCGTGCACAGGGAACAGCATATCACAAGGGAAAGCGAAAAGGAGAAAAGGGAAGGCAAAGAGTGGGAATCAAGAGATTGAATTAGAATGGGCATTTTATCTTTTTAAAAAATTATTACCGTTGAACTTTTTTTAAGCTAATGGAATTCCCTATCTGATTTCTATTTAGCAACTTTTCTTTTCTTTCATCATCGGGTATGGCTATCATTGCCTTTGATCGTTGGTAAGTTGCCATCGCATTATCGTCTCCAGTCTATTATTCTATCATGAGATAATATCGAGTGACTTTTTCTATCACGTCCTTTCCCTCCTTCTCTGTCTGTCTTACGATGGGTTGAGTAGGGGAAGGAATGGAGCAGGCGTGAAAGAGTAGAGTCTCACGAACGATTATTACGTACCTGTAATACTCTTGTCAATGAATTATTTATTACTTTTAAATACTTGTATATATGTTTGATAGTGTGTTTTACCTTATTATTTTTATATGTTTTTATTTAAAACTATGTAAGAATAGTTTACAAGGTTAGAAAGTGATTGATCACTAGAATGAGTAAAATTATTTCGAAATAACCCAATTTTCATGTACAATGACTTGTTTTCTATTATAGGTTATAATGTGGAGTAAAACATTAGTCATCTTAGCACCCTAGAATCTCTCGAGTTGCATATGACTGATGAAGGTTTTGGGTAGTATTGGGTGTTGATTAGATTGCCTATAAGAATTTGTCGATGCACCAAACACCTAATGAGTAATCATTTGCATATTTGTAATTGTTTGTTTGCCTTCTAAAATCATTATTTTCTCTCTTTTTTATTACACACTCAGTATTTACTGAATTGATTGTAAAGATATCTTCTTCGTGAGATATCAGGATATATTCGCGATTCATTTTCGAACTAATCAATTTATTCTTTTGCAGGTCCTTCAAAATCTAATTAAGGTTGCAACTAGATTGACTATTTGCAAATTGATAATATATGGCTGTTTCATGATTTAAACAATTCCAACTAAGTTTATGATAGAAGAAAAAAAAAACAATGTAAAGAAAAGAAGAGAAGATGAAAGAGATAATAGAGAGAGAGAGACGAAGAGAAAGTGATGAGCATAATGAAAGACATAGTGAGAGAGGAGGAAAAAGTAATAGACACGTAAAAGAATGAGTGATAAGAGAAAAGTGAAGAGGAGGAAAATCGGAGAAAAAGAGGGAAAAGGAGAGTAAGAAGATACGAAGAAGAACGATCCACAATGAGGATGAAGGGTGGTGGTAGTCATATGTAGTGATTTGCTAGCGATCCAGAGCAATGATAAAGGTAGAGAAGTATTTCTCATCAAAGTAACGAAAGGAAATGTTCTCAATAAAAACTAATTTTAAGGTAAAATGTCCCATTGAAATTACTATTGAGCATATTTATTAGGCTGTCGAATGAGGATTTCGTTTTCTTATTAAGAGTCACTATTTTTGTTATAATGAGATAAATAAAGAAGCAAACAGGGACTTGTCAAAAAAATATTCCGTAATTAAGATTGATAATGCCACATTAGTTGAAATAATGGGCAACAAATGTAAACACTAATTAATAATTTAAACTTAAACCACTTATCTTGCATTTATAATCACAAGAAATGATAACAATTGTAAACACGAATTAATAATCTAATAACGTACTAATCATTAGAATTGAATCACTATCTCTACGTACTAGAAAAACAAATAGTTTTTTGAAGTGTCCTCGTGGAAAATGAAAACTATATCTTCTATAGGCTCCTCCTACTCCTACTTGTCCAACTTAAACCACTCAAGAGTGCATTAACTAATCGAGATTAAACCATTATGGATGTGCAATCAAATTAGGTACACTATTTAATGTCTTTACGTCATCATCAATTATCACTGGTCAAAAATATTTAAGCAAAGTATAATTCGATTGATAATTGCTTTTTGTTTAGTAGATATAGAATTCGAAAGTTTGAAAACAACTTGATAAAGCAGAATATGATGTTTTACTGTTCAGCATAGTTGTGGAAGTAATCATTTACGAACGGCAAATGTTTAATATTACTATTAACAAAACAATGTGATTTATAAAAGTGACGAGGATTTAATATTACTATTAACAAAACAATGCTCTAATTATGTATCCTTATAAAGGGGCTCAGTTGTGAATAAAAAGACGTGCATGTTTTCTAAACGAGTATATGGTGATAATTATTAGGAAAGATATTATTGAAAAAAATAAATATCCTCTCAATATCTTAATAATATGTTATAATAATTTTAAATTATATAAATTATGATAATATATTATAATAATTTTAAATCATATAAATTATGATAACATATTTTCATGATTATATTAATAATGACAATCATGATCTCAACGTGATCTTTTATATTACTAAATAATTTAGACGAATATTTTATATTTATTATTGATTAAAAAAATCATGTAATTATCATATTTTATAATACATCGTGTATATAAACTCTATTAATGGATATTCAAACTAATTATTTCTTTCAACAATATGATTAAAATTAAATTATTTTTAAGAAATAGATTAGATAATGATATAATTATACTTGAGAATCACATCTTTGTGGCCTCTAATCAATGTTTTAGATTTGGCATGGCAGTTAGAAAAACCAATGATTTGAGATTGAGTTGGTAATACTCCTTACATTAAGAAATAAAATATAACTATATATATATATATAACAGAAATAAAATAATAATAAATAAGATGACGATAGTAAAACAAAAAGAATGGGTGACGATGAGAATTCATTTTTCAGTGGAATTCAAGATTTATAGCTATGATTGAGTATAAGTAAACCGAGAGCTTTAATTTTTTTTCTCCTTAAACAGAGATTTGTTTGTGCATATTCTTTGGATTAAGATTATCTTAAGTTCCCTATTTCTTTCTCCTCGTTGAAATGTAAAAATATAAAAAAAAAAATAAAAATTCGTCCTGCTCAAGTCTTTATTTTCTCTCTTAAAAGTAAAATCGAGTACCGTAATATCCAAAAACTTAAAGTTATCACGGGATAAATCGACTACACAAACATTTTTAATTAGACATTGGAAAAAAAAAAATTAGATTCGAGATTCTCACTCATAATAATATCGATTTGGTAATGGTTGTCGATTAAGACTAGTGGTTTAAAATAATAAAGGAGTGTATATGATTGGAAATGATGCAACAACATTCGATTTGGGCCAAAACCATCCAACCCGATTCTTCTCGAGTTGTTGTTTTCTAATTTTATTTCGATTGGAAGATTAAGACAGCGTTTCTTCCTACTTAATAGACTCTGCATCAGCGAGCAAAAGGATGCACAGGTGAGACTGACAAGTGCATGACTCGATGCTGTGTGTTTAATGCCATATGCAGAGGTTACGATAGACGATGATGTCATATTGGGAATGGTACTCCAATGAGAGGTCCACTACGTCCTCGGCTTATCAAATGTATACCTAACATGTTGTTTTGTATTAAAAGCAGTGTATACCTCCCAACTTGTCAAGTTGGTTTCTGACATTTATGTTATGTGACCATTTGTTAATTTAATGGATATCTTAAAGAATCTAAATGGGGTCTTCATTCAGTTGGACGTAATAGCAACTTATCCCATATTCCTACCGCTTTCATAAATTATATAATGAAATGATTTTGAAGGTTCTGAATTCGAATCCTGTTATTATTATTATTATTTTTATAATATAAATAATAATTCTTATGAATTGTTACAAATCAAATGGAATGAAATTATTATTTAATCTATTCTCGTTTTAACACCGACAAATAATTTCCAATTAGAAGAGTTCAGTTTTTTTTAGGAGTGATATGGATGATTTTTATCTATGCTAACTCATCTATTATCGAGGTCGATATTTAAATAGGACCCCAAGTCACCAGCCCCAAAATGATTCTGCGGGTGCATCGTATCAATAACTGACGACAATCATTATACCTTATCAAGATCAGATAATGATCATGTGATTTATCTAATTTTATTTTAAGCCTGTAAGTGAAAAAGCCCAAGGATCAAGTATAAAAAGGAATCAATCAGCTCACGCTAAAGAGGGAGTAATTTTCTACACATATACTTAGTATTACTGTTTATATTATTGTCTTCTCTCTTTCATTGACTTAAACATCGGATGAGCCATATTAGCAATCTCCAATGTTTACCTGTCATACAGGATTGTCGATGATTAGAAGACGATTTCATTATCAGGATGTGATCACACAATTGCGAGACAAACCATCTCTCGAAGACACCTGGACGATCCACCCCTGGAGGGAATCTTGCAACAAAAAAAAAGATCTCAAACTGTCTACTCAGTCATCTCAAATCGATCCTCATCGATAGAATCACCTCTAATTAGATTGATAATATAGTTTTACCTCACCAAAACTCTCAGGTCAATCAGATATTTAAATGAACTTGCAACTTCGATGATAGACAGTACTCACATGAGCAAAATGGGCATCACTGGTCGAACGAAAGCCTGAGATTAATCTGAACTTTTGTACAAAGTTAACATCCGTACTACGTTCATTCATCTACTTCAAACGAAAGAAGAAAATATAACCAAAATATCTGCATCTTAAATGGGACTTTAAGAAGTTTTGGTTGTGAAGAGGAAGAAATAAAACCTGCGGGAACTCTTTTCAGGCCACTGGTTTTGGTGGGTCATTATTCCAGAAATGAAACCCCAGTAATAATAATCCATCTTTTGCTGAAATAGACTTCCTTTATCGTTGTTCCGGTAAGACATGTCCTTTTCTTCCCTTTAAGCTCCGGGTTTGTTTTGCTTCTCTGTAACCTGAAAGCTTCCGAGAATCCTATTTAATGTTGTCTCTGTTTGATAAACAAACAGCGTTTACTTTTCTCTCTCTCTCCCCTCACTTTCTTTCTCTGCTTGAGAATAGCATGATTATTTTTTATAGATAAAGCCACTGAGTCCTTCTGGCTGTCATCTGTCATGTTGGGTGCTTGATAGCAGTTTACCGATGCTAACCAGTCATGATTAGAGTCTGCATCATGGAACAACCAACCTCAAAATCACTACACCGCAAGAGCTATACACTATTCTAATGAAGGTGAGATAGATTCCAGGAAATCTATTGGAAAACGTCGCATCTAAGGTGCATAGAAAAGTAAAGATAGAATGAAATATAGGGAGCTCTACATGGTTTATCTACGGAGGAGATGGTGGACAGATAGTGCGACAAATCACCCCCAAAGTTGGCTCCGTTTCCGGCGTTTTAATCTGGCATACGCCCTGCCATTTTCTTCCGTCATGCACAGCTTGTCCAGAACGGAGCGTCTTTGTTTTCTTCTCCACCCACGAGGACGAAGGACCACAGGCATTGAAGCTGTCACTGCACTTCTATACACTGTGCTTTCTCCCTTTTGTTTCATTCTTTTCTTCTGCTCCTAACTCGGGTTGGTGATGGTGGGCATGAAACATTCAATGCTCCCACCAAGCACAAGCAGCAATGTCTGGTCGTCACCACCACCACCACCACCACCACCAATTCCACCCACCCACGCATTGAGTTCTGACGCCCGGAAAGAGAAGTAATATGGATGGAAAGCCAGACAGAGAGACAAAGCCTGGGCCTGTACCACGTGCTTCCTCTTCCTATTTATTACCTCTTCACCGGTGGAACTCCCCACCAATTCAATACCCCTTACCCACTCGCTGTTGTTCATGCTACTGCTCCTCGTTATGCTACTACCCAACGGCCATGCCGAGGGCGGTGACCGCACCCTTCCCCGTCGTCGTCGCCATTAGTGGAGTCTTCTCGCCTCGCGGATGGTCTGACCGCCGTCTAAAATGAGAATCTGCCGGTATCTGTTTTCCCTCGTTGTCGTTGTCGTCGTCTTCCGCGGGTCGGCGCCGGCGGTGGCGGAGGCATCGACGTCGGAGAAGGAGATACTTCTCGAGTTCAAGGGCAACGTGACGTCCGACCCCGGCGGCGCGCTCGCATCCTGGGTCGCCGCCGGCGACCCCTGCCGCGACTTCGCCGGCGTGTTCTGCAACGACGCCGGGGACGTGGTGAAGATCCTTGTCCACGGGGCCAACCTCGCCGGGGCTATCCCGGCCTCTCTGTCCGGCCTCGGGTCCCTTCAGATCATCTCCCTCTTCGGCAACCGCTTCTCCGGCGGAGTGCCGCCGGAGTTCGCCGCGATCCAGACGCTCCACAAGCTCAATGTCAGCCGCAACGCCCTCTCCGGCGGCGTGCCGGGGTTCCTCGGCGGCCTTCCCGGCCTCCGCCTCCTCGACCTCTCCTACAACGTCTTCTCCGGCGAGATTCCGGCCGCCCTCTTCAGCCAATGCGTCAAGACGCGGTTCGTGTCGCTCTCCCACAATGCCCTCTCCGGCCCGATCCCCGCTGACATCGCCAATTGTTCGAGGCTGGTCGGCATCGACTTGTCCTTCAACAATCTTACCGGAGAACTTATCCCTCAGATCTGCGAGCCGCCTGACATCAACTACATCTCAGTCAGGGACAATTCGCTGTCGGGAAGCGTCACCGATAAGATCTCAATGTGCCAAAGCCTCGAACTTTTCGATCTCGGCAGCAATTCCTTCTCCGGAACGGTGCCTTTCAATCTTCTTAGCCTCCAAAATCTTAGCTACTTCAACATGTCATCTAATAAATTTCAAGGGGAAATACCAGAGGTTAGTGTTTGTAGTGAGAAATTAGGGTTCTTTGATGTCTCCGGCAATGAATTGAGCGGTGGAATTCCACCGAGCATAGCAAATTGTGGAGCGCTCAGGTTTCTTGACTTAGGGCTTAACAATCTCAGCGGAAGCATTCCGCTGGAAATTGGGAGCTTGAAGTCGCTCTCTGTTCTTAGGCTAGGGAACAATGCTGGCATCGGGGGTTCGATTCCTGCCGAGCTCGGAGGGATCGAGTTACTTCAGATTCTGGACATTCAAAATCTTCAGCTCTTCGGGGAGATTCCAATCACCCTGAGCCAATGCAGATTCCTACTTGAGCTGTGAGTTATCGCTGGGAAATTTCTCCTAATCCGTGAATTCTTTTTATGACCATTTCTTTAGACAATCAATGAGTTCCAGTGCTGTGATTTTGCAGGGATGCATCGGGCAATCGCTTGGCCGGAGGAATCCCAGACACCCTCTATAACATCACCTATCTCAAACACCTCGATCTGCACCGAAACCAGCTCAATGGGATCATCCCCCCAACCCTGGGCCAGCTCTCAAAGCTTGAGTACCTCGATCTTTCGGAGAATTTGCTCACTGGAGTGATACCTGACTCTCTTGGAGGTCTGACGTTGTTAACTTTCTTCAATGTGTCTTACAACAACCTCTCCGGGGCGATTCCTTCTGCAACCACGATCCAACAGTTTGGACCTTCGGCGTTCTTGAACAACTCATTACTCTGTGGGCCTCCTCTGACTACCCCTTGTTCTTCGGGCAACGTTTCTCGAAGAACAAGACTATTGACTGTCCCTGCTATTATAGCCATCGTTGCTGCTGCTATCATACTCATCGGCGTCTGCATTGTCACGGTCATGAACATCCGGGCATATGGGAAGAAGGTAGTGGAGGAAGAGATTTTGGTTTCTGAGAGCACTCCTCCTGCTTCAACAGGCTCGAATGTGATCATTGGAAAGCTGGTTCTTTTCAGCAAGACTCTGCCGTCTAGGTATGAAGACTGGGAGGCAGGAACCAAGGCATTGCTCGATAAGGACTGCATGGTTGGTGGTGGATCCATCGGCACTGTGTACAAAACCACATTCGAGGGTGGAGTTTCAATCGCGGTGAAGAAGCTTGAGACCCTAGGCAGGATACGGAACCAGGAAGAGTTCGAGCAGGAGATTGGCCGACTTGGTAGCCTCGGGCACCCCAATTTAGTTGCATTCCATGGTTACTATTGGTCATCCACTATGCAGTTAATCCTATCAGAATTTATTCCTAACGGAAACCTATATGATCACCTCCATGTTTCTCGCCGTCTATACTCGGGCAGCGGTAGTAGCAGTGGCAGAGGTGAGTTGTCGTGGTCCAGGAGGTTCAATATAGCTATTGGAACAGCAAGGGCTCTTGCATATCTGCATCATGACTGCAGGCCCCAAGTCCTGCATCTTAATGTCAAGTCTACTAACATACTTTTAGACGAAGGGTATGAAGCAAAGCTATCGGATTACGGGTTGGGGAAACTGCTACCGATCCTGGGTAGCTATGCTTTAGCCAAGTTTCATACAGCAGTGGGTTATGTTGCTCCAGAACTGGCTTCTCAGAGCTTGAGATATAGCGATAAGTGTGATGTCTATAGCTTTGGGGTAGTTCTGCTAGAGATTGTGTCGGGGAGGAAGCCGGTGGAAAGCCCAGGGGCAGCTAAGGTGGTGGTATTGCAGGATTATGTTAGGGGAGTGCTGGAGGATGGAACAGCATCTGATTGCTTTGATCGGAATATGAGGGGTTTTCTAGAGACCGAATTGATTCAGGTACTTAAGTTAGGGTTAATTTGCACTTCCGAAGCCCCATCGAGGAGGCCAAGCATGGCAGAAGTTGTGCAGTTTCTGGAGTCGATCAGACCTAGTTCATGATCGGACTTTGCAGGGTAATCAAGAATTGGGTATTTGATGACTAATTGATGAAACAGGAGACTGAATAAAAATCCCTCAAAGCCATTAGAAAAAATTACATTCTTTTTGATTTCTGATTTTTTTTTCTCTGATCACAATTGTCATTGTATCTCCATGTGAAACTTCAGATTTTTCTTGGAGTAAAAACTATTTTTTCATTCGTTGCAATCTATTCAATAGATTCTGCAGATAGGAGTAAGCATGGTGTTCAAACATTCATTTCCACCAGTTGTCATTGGTGGAATGAGCGAGTACATTTTGATGAAGCTGCAACTTGATCCTCATCTTGTCTCTGAGCCTCATTTAGTTTCCATGTGGAATCTACTCTGAAAGTTAATACTGTAGCCAATGGCAAGAAGCAACTTAGGTTGACATTGATTAATCTGCTGTGCTGGTTCCTTCAAGGCTCACTGTTTTGCTTGCTTTTACAGTACACTGTAGTAGAGCATGACACTGCCTGATTGATTTCAACCAATGCAAGGACACATCATGCTTGGTGGTGATCAGTCTGCTTTCATGCATTCGATTCAGAACCTGTAGTGAAGCAATAAGAACAAGATCAATGTTCACTCTTATTCAGGTATGCATCTATCAGCAGCCTTGGCATGTTCTCTTCCCAGCTCGTGCCATCAAAGTGAGGAGCAGCCGCCTAATCGTGCATCGCTTGGAAAGCTTCTTTAGGAAGGCACGGCCATCTTTCCCAGCTTTGGCAGCAGAGCCATGGTTTTGGGAGGAGGTAAAAGCATTGGGGCATTTGGATCAGTAATCCGCGTCGTTCTCCAGTATCCGCAGTTCCGGGCCACGGATGGTTTCCTCCGTGTGCCTCAGCCATGGATGGTCCAGTGCACACAGCTCATCCACGCGCAGAATCTAGGCGCTAGATCGAGTCCGTATCCTTGGCCACATAATCCAATCGACGTGAGCTGGGAAAATTATTGGCACGATCTTGTCGTTTAATCCGTATTCTCGGATTCCATACTTCCCAACGGTTTTGTTTTGTGTGCTCACGACACACGAAACTATGGAACACCATTTGATTCCTAACTCAACTTCACAGGGTTAAACTGAGCATGTTTTCACTTCCACTAATTTAGCTTGCCATTCAGTGAGGTAAAACGTGAAGACGATCGATGTTGGTTCCACTGACGAACATAAAAGTATGAAGCTGAATTTGTTCAATCCACTCAATCATTTTCCAGAATATTAGCAACACTATCAAGTGTTGGGATGGAAGAGGTAAGAAATGAAAACTAAAATACTATAATTAAAAGGAAATGCTTTCAATAAAAAAAAAATGATGTAGTATTAAGTAAGAGGTAAGATATATAACACTTACAAACTATTTTTAAGTGCACATACTCTTCCATGCTTTATGAACTATAATCCTATTTATAGGACATAGTGATAATTACCTCACCCCATTATATCACTAATGATTGAGTTAAGTGTAGGAATTATCCCGTAATTTCTAGATCATGGACCACTATTTAGAATATATCTATAACTATCTAAAACATGACAACTACCTATATAACTATTAT
The DNA here is from genome assembly GCA_001649415.1 of Musa itinerans. NCBI lineage: Eukaryota > Viridiplantae > Streptophyta > Magnoliopsida > Zingiberales > Musaceae > Musa > Musa itinerans. The sequence continues at coordinate 149,164 of LVTN01000123.1, read as the reverse complement.
GAATCAATTTTCAATGCTCCATCTTGATTCATAGTTACATACACTGATTTGAGACATAAAATAAACATGCTTTTGAACTGAAAGCGATTTGGTGAGAATATCTGTAACTTATTCATCCGTTCCATAATACTTTATTGCTATGGCTCTACTTGCAACAAGATCCTAAATGAAATGATAGCATATCTTTGTATGCTTTGTTCTTCCATAAAATATTAGATTCTTTTAATATTATAATTACATATTCTGTTTTTGATGTCGATAACACAGTTATTGCTTGCTTCTTTGAACTCCAAGATATAGTTTCTGATCCGAGACTAAAAATATTATTAAAAGTACTCTTTCTATTATCTAAAGCTCCTACCTAATCACTATTAGTAAAACCAAATAATTTATATTTAAAATTATGAAAATACCAAATGTCATAATCTATAGTTCTATCAATATAATGCAAAATTCTTTTAACAACTCCGAGATGATATTTGCTTGGGCTATGCAGAAACCTAGATACCAAGAAGGTAATATTTAGTTGAGTATGAGTTAGATAAATCAAACCACCAACAAAACTTTTATAGTATTTTACATTTGTCAAACATATATCATCTTTAAGTTTTAATTTTTTATTTATATTTATGGGTTGCTGCAACATTGTAATTAATAATGTTAGAGTTTTTGAGTAGATTCATTATATACTTTCTTTGTAAAAGAAAAATTTCACATAATCCTTGCTTCATTTTCAACCCAAGAAAATAGTACAATAAACCTATATCTGACATTTCAAACTTATTCATCATGTATTTTTTAAATTTTACTATAAAAGAGTTCGATAAACCTATATATATAATATCATCAACATAAAGATAAACTATAAGAATATTATATTCATTTTCCTTCTTTAGATAAAAGGTAGGTAGGTTCATTATTGCTCATTTTAAATTTATTTTGATGAAAATAATAATCAATTTTGATAAAAGGTATATGCTCTTGGAGCTTGTTTAAGCCATAAAAAGCTTTCTTTAACTTATATACCTTTTCTTTCATATTTTTTAACTAAAAAAATATTTAGGTTGAGTAACAAAAATCTCTTTTTGTAAATCTCTATTTAAAAACATAGATTTCATATCAAATTGATAAATATGCAAACTTAAGTGAATAACTAAAGCCAAAAAAGTTCTCACGATTTCGAATAACAACTGGAGTAAAAGTATCATCAAAATAAATACATTGATATTGTGAATATCCTTTTGCTACAAGCTGAGCTGCTTCATCAAAACTTATAGGATTTGAAATAAATAAAGTAAATGTTAAATCATAAATTTCTATTAGTGATCTAAATTTTCCTATAGGGGTTTTATCTATGGAATCATTTGATGAATTTAAATTCCTATTGGGTGAGGTTGACGATAAACATTTTGGAGTAAGATCTATTACTTGATTTTGTGGTGTGTCTAGTTTTACTGAAATCTAAATTTGTGTTTTACTTTCATTGGTCTCCCAATTTTAACTTGTCCTTTCATCAAACATAATATTTATGTTAATAATAACTTTACCACTAATAGAATTATATAATCAATATGCTTTGGATTATAAGGAATAACTAATCAAGATATATTTTTCATATTTTTCATCAAACTTATGATGGTTTTATGAATTTACCAAAGCATTATCAATACAATAAAAAATTCTTAGATGGCTTAAACTGTTAGGATCGAGAGCACTAAGAGGGGGGGGGGTGAATTAGTGCAGCGGAAATCTTTCAGCGATTAAAAACAAAAGCTGCGTTCGTTCGATAAAGACTATTTTGATGCAAAAGCCGATTCTAAGATCACTTATGATTAAGTGCAGTTTACGTTCAAATACAGTTTGCGTCAAAGCGCAGTTTTACGTCTAAATGCAGTTTACGTCTAAAACGCAGTTTTACGTCTAAACGCAGTTTGCGTCTAAAACGTAGTTTTACGTCTAAACGCAGTTTGCGTCTAAAACGTAGTTTTACGTCTAAACGCAGTTTACGTCTAAAACGTAGTTTTACGTTTAAACGCAGTTTACGTCTAAAACGCAGTTTTACGTTTAAACGCAGTTTGCGTCTAAAACGCAGTTTTACGTCTAAACGCAGTTTGCGTCTAAAACGCAGTTTTACGTCTAAACGCAGTTTGCGTCTAAAACGCAGTTTTACGTCTAAACGCAGTTTGCGTCTAAAACGCAGTTTTACGTCTAAACGCAGTTTGCGTCTAAAACGCAGTTTTACGTCTAAACGCAGTTTGCGTCTAAAACGCAGTTTTACGTCTAAACGCAGTTTGCGTCTAAAACGCAGTTTTACGTCTAAACGCAGTTTGCGTCTAAAACGCAGTTTTACGTCTAAACGCAGTTTGCGTCTAAAACGCAGTTTTGAAAAGATCTGAACTTAGAAACTCGTTCGTAAAAGCGCAGGAGACAGTTTGCAGTTATAAATAGAATCAAAACGTAAACGTAAACTGCAATGTAAAGATCAGACGAAAACACCGATT
>LVTN01000123.1:119376-144247 GCA_001649415.1 Musa itinerans | reverse complement strand
TAGATTAAGGGGATTTTGATTACCTCATCATTGTAAGCGGTTAAGGCATAGTGTGTCACCTCGCCTTTCTTGATTTTCTCCTCGTCTTTGGAGGAGCTCGATTCATCCCACTTTTTGTTCTTTTTCTTGCGTTCAAAGCAAGTAGTTCCGTTCTTTTTGTTAGGATCGAGAGCACTAAGAGGGGGGGGGTGAATTAGTGCAGCGGAAATCTTTCAGCGATTAAATACGAAAGCTGCGTTCGTTCGATAAAGACTATTTTGATGCAAAAGCCGATTCTAAGAATACTTATGATTAAGTGCAGTTTACGTCCAAACACAGTTTGCGTCTAAGCGCAGTTTGCATCTAAGCGCAGTTTGCGTCTAAGCTCAGTTTGCGTCTAAGCGCAGTTTGCATCTAAGCGCAGTTTGTGTCTAAGCTCAGTTTGCGTCTAAGCGCAGTTTGCTTCTAAGCGCAGTTTGCGTCTAAGCACAGTTTGCGTCTAAGCGCAGTTTGCTTCTAAGCGCAGTTTGCGTCTAAGCACAGTTTGCGTCTAAGCGCAGTTTGCTTCTAAGCGCAGTTTGCGTCTAAGCACAGTTTGCGTCTAAGCGCAGTTTATGCAGTTTGCGTCTAAATGCAGTTTGCGTCTAAACGCAGTTTTATGTCTAAACGCAGTTTGCGTCTAAACTTAGTTTACGTCTAAAACGTAGTTTTACGTCTAAACGCAGTTTGCGTCTAAACGTAGTTTTACGTCTAAACGTAGTTTGCGTCTAAATTCAGTTTACGTCTAAAACGCAGTTTTGAAAAGATCTGAACTTAGAAACTCGTTCGTAAAAGCGCAGGAGACAGTTTGCAGTTGTAGATAGAATCAAAACGTAAACTTAAACTGCAATTTAAAGATCATACGAAAACACCGATTTGCGTTTGAATGCAGATTCGGAAAGATCAGAGCTTAGAGGCTTGTTCGTAAAAGCGCAGAGAGCAGTAGCTATGTAGGAGGTTTGCAGTAATGATAAAGTGCTCAAAATAAAAGCAAACCAGAGATTTATAGTGGTTCGGTCAGTCTTGACCTACTCCACTTTTGGCTTCCTCCACCGATGAGGTTGCCGACGTCAACTAGAGGCCTTCCTTCAATAGGCGAAGGCCAACTGCCCTTTTATAGTTTCACTCCTTTTGACGGGCTCAGGAGACAACCCTTACAGAATCTTTCTCTCCTCTCTTTACAACTCAAGACTTGAAGAACAGAAAGAGGAGAACTTTTGGTCTTAACACAAATTTGAGCTCTTAGAATCACAGAAAAGATCTAGAATTCGGTGTAGGTCTTTTTCTTTTCAGTGCTGAATGGGTGGGGTATTTATAGGCCCCAACCCAGTTCAAATTTGGAGCTCAAAACGATTAAATCCCGGAATTCCGGGATCAGGCGGTTGCATCGCCTGACTGCAGCGGTTGCACCGCCTGGCAGAGTTCGAAGACTGAGCCCTGGGCGGTTCAACCTCCTGACATGGGCGGTTGCACCGCCCAGCCAGAGCTCGGAGACCGAGCTCAGGCGGTTCAACCTCTTGTCAGGGGCGGTTGCACCGCCCAGCCAGAGCTCGGAAACTGAGCTCGGGTGGTGCCACCGCCCACCCAGGCGGTGCCACCGCTGGCCAAAGTTCTGGGTTCGAATGGGCTGATCCATTCGGCCCAATTTGTGTCTTTCAGGGGCCCAATTGCCCCAAGATTAAGTTAATGGGATCACCTCCCATTTCTAACTTAATCATTGTGCTAACTACGACCTTTCTTAAGGCATATACTGCAGCTTGCTCCGATGCGTCAATCGCTTCTTCCGGCGAGCTTCCGGCGATCTTCCGGCGAACATCCGACGAACCTTCGACGATGCTCCTGCGGACTTCCGGCAAACTCCTGGACTTGCGACGATCCACTTGGCGAGTTCCGACGAGCTTCTTTGGTAAGCTCCAGGACTTCTCGGATTTGTTCCCGCAGAACCTCCGACGACCGTCTGGACTTCCGTCGAACTCTCGAACTCCCAACGTGATCATAGTCTTGACTCCGGCGCAACTCCTGCTGCATGTCTTACTTTCATCGTAGTTAATCCTGCACACTTATCTCAACATATGGATTAGATAACAAATGACAATTGACTTCATCATCAAAATCCGAGATTCAACATAAACTTGGCTTCATATCACACCAAGTCTTAAAAGGAGTTTGATTTATAAGAACCTTTATTGGTGAAATATTCAACAAATAAATTGCTATTACAACTATTTTCAACTAAAGTTCGATTCTTACATTCAATTATACCATTATGGTGCTATTAATTCCCTACAAATATCAATTTCTTTATAAAAAAAATTAAACTCATTAGATAAAAAATTACTACATCTATTTATCTGAAGTGTCTTTATACATTGACCACTTTATCTTTCTACAAGTACCTTGAATTTTTAAAAATTATCAAATATTTCAGATTTCAGTTCAAAAAAATATACCTAGCTTATACGGCTATAATCATCAGTAAATAATAGAAAATATCGACATTCATTAAATAATTTTGTATTCATAGTTCCACATAAGTCAACATGAATTAATTTAAGATAATTAGATGCTCTCCATGCTTTTCCAATAAGAAATGGTTTCTTACTTTATTTGTCATAAATGCATCCTTCATATACATATTAATTTTGAGCATTCTAAAAATTATTATTATTTATTTAATAATCTTAAACCCTTAATGTTATGGTGTCCATATCTTAAATACCATAAATTAGACTCATTCTTTTGAGTTGTAACAAAAGCATACTTTTCAATATTTGAAACATCAAGTGGAAATATCTTGTTTTATGTCATGCAAATATTTACTTTACTGTAATCAAACCAATTTTTTTATCTTTAATAGTGCACGAACCATAATAAAATATAATTAAATATTTGTCATCTATTAATTGTCCAACACTCAAGAAATTATGTGATAAACTAGGAACAAAGAAATTATTATCAATATGTTTTACTTTCTTTGACTTATCTTCACATCAATTATTCTTTTTCCTTCCATTTGGATTTGCTTGTTATCTTCAAGTATAACTTTCAAATTTATAAGTTTCATCAATATATCTAAATATTGATCTTATGCCTAACATATGATTAAAATATCCACTATCTAAAAATCAAATATCATTAACTTGTGAATGAGTCATAAACAACTTACTACTGTCTTCATATTCCTCTACATATTTCTCTACGTTTGATTTTCTATTTTTCAATAATTTATCATTATGTGACCAACCTTTTTATAATAGTGAAATTAATTATACTCTTATAGTTTTTTTTAATCATAATTTGATTGATTTTGTTCATCATGTTGGGAAATCTAGGAGTAACATCACATGCGCAGCAGAGAACAGAAAAACAAAAACCCCAAAATTTCTAATATGTGTTCGTCATCGTGGTGCGTAAAACCCACGACATAGAAAACCACGTGTGAGATAATTGTGTTACCTAGAGAATTCATATATCCTTGAATTCCTATAAATCTATTGGAGATGATGAAGGAGGTCAAGCATCCTTCTCTTTAACGGTGATTCACATAGTAGGGCTACGACGACGCTCCTCAAATCTCCACGCCTACTATCTGAGAAGGAGAAGTGGAGAGGAGAATAGGAGGCCCCTAGTTAACCCTAATGAATCTTGCCCTATTGGATACTAAATCTTCATCAAATTATCCAAGTCTCTTAGATTAGTGGATCTCTACCAAATACTCTCTTATTAGCTCTTATTGAATCTCATCAATAAGATCCAATAATTCAGGGGCTTATTGGATATCCAATAAGATAGGGGCTTCAGCGGATATCTCATATCCGAACCTCCACTCGTCGCAACACCTACCATATGTTTGTGACCCTTTAGGCCCAATATCGAACTGACCATAAATCATACCTATCAGAACTCCTTCTAGCTCAGTGAATTATTATCTTCATAATAATTCACTTGACTCATCGACTACGGACGTATTATGTTACTACGCCATGGTCCTCAGACGATATAGGAGAATCCAATCCTTTGAACATATCTATCCTCAATTATTGTGTACCTATAGTCCCTCATCCATCTAATATTCTAGAGATCATATAGCGAGCATGGTACTATCAGACCCATACGGTTTCTCCTCGAGTCTCGCTCTAATCGGATTCTTTCGAATAACTCTTTCTCTCTCAATCCGAATAACCTTGGCCAAGGATTTGTTTGAGCAAGAACATATAAGATATTTCTCTCATGATACCGAGAGCGAATGATCCTCTATCGACACTCAATAGCTCTCGTAAGGTCAACTATCATTCCCAATAATCGATTGTACCAGATTTGAAACTTCAGAATCTATAAGTCTAATATCAAAGAGTGGGGTACTTATACAGGACATCCTTGGTATCTCAAGTCTAAGGACCAGATACACTACTAGGACTATGGAATCATTGTCTAACAATAATGCATCATCAACCATCCAGTATTCCATGAGCGGACCAATCAGTAAACTCATTCTCCAATGAGCACTTGCACTGTATCCTTAGTGACCCCACACAAGCAGCTATGAGACCAACTGCTTCCATCATATGTATAAGTATACAACATACCAGTTTGTCTGGTTATCTCGATGTTCCTTTCGAGTAACATAGGAACATAATTATTTAGGGTATGTGTTTAAAGGTGAATCGGTCTCATTATCATGATCTCATCACGATTTGATTCACATTACACAGATCCATAGACATCACAATATATATGCATATACGTAACAATCAATATAAAGTGATAAAATACTAAATAATAATAAACATAAAGAATGCGTATTATGTCACATGTGACATCACTCACGTAATTGACTTGCAGAGCACATATGACTAGCATATCATGTCCATCAAAAGTGTCATCTTCCTCTTTCTCTTCTATTTCCTCTATTACGAAATTCTCCTCTGCCACGTCTTATTCCTATTGATTTTTTATCTTTCTTTGAATCAGAAGACTCTCCCGTAACCTAAAATATTTTTTCTTCACTTTTCTAAAGTGACATATTCAACCTAGTTTCATGTTCTTACAAGGAACTAATTAGTTCATCAAATGAAAATATAGATAAATATTTTCACTCCTCAATTACAGTAATAACATGATCAAATTTCGGAGTTAAACTTCTTGAAACTTTTGTAATAATTATATGATCACAAAGATGTTCACCTTAAGATTTTATTTGAGTAATAATTTCAATCACTTGAAAAAAAAAATCTTGCATCGATTTATTATTTTTCATGAACAAAATTTTAAACTCACGATAAAGAGTTTGAAGTTTTATCGTAATTACCCTTGATGAGCCTTTTTGAGGTTATCGCTGCTACAATTCTTGAAAAGATTGTCTCATGTACAGCTTGTTGAATGAAGAACAGTGTCTTTGACTCATTCTTTCTATTCTCCGTCAGCTTGATTTCTTCATCTGGATCTATATATCTATTTTCTATTAAGTCTCAAAGATCTTGAGACTTGAATAGAATCTTTATCTTGATAGTTTAAAATTCATAGCATTTACCCGAGAAGATGAGAATAAGAGGTTTGATATAGAATTACTATTGAAAGCTATAATGCCTAATTAAAATTGAAACTTAACTCTGATATTACAAACGGATATTGTATTAAACAAGAGATAAGATATAAAACGCTTACAAGACATTCCCAAATGCACATACTCTTCCTTGTTTTATAAACTATAGTCCTATTTATAAGATCTAGTGATAACTACTGTATCCTCACTCATAATTAAGTTAGGTATAGAAACTATCCTATAACTTTTAGATCATGGGTCATTATTTAGAATATGTCTATAACTATTTAGAATATAACAACTACCGACATAACTAATATAAATTAATTTTTAATACCTACCTAACTAATATAAATCAATTTTCAACATCAATTTTTTTAATGATAATAATAATAATAATTATTGTGATCCGCCTATTCCTCTGTTTCTTGTGATGATGCCAACCCTTCTGAATTTTCTTTCCAGTACAGTCGATATAGTCAAACTTTGGGTTGCCGTGTCAAACTTCGTGGAATGTGAGGTAAGCAGTGGCGTCATCCAAGTCTCCGTTGGAGACTTGCGAACTCCATCCTCTGGTAGTTTTAGGCTGATCCACCACAGAGTTATCGGCAATCGACACAGAACAATGGCAGCAGCGTCGGCGACAACAGGGGAGGTGAAGCTGTTGGGACTTTGGAGGAGTCCCTACGTGACCAGGGTGGGGATCGCTTTGAACCTCAAGAAAGTAGGGTACGAGTTCGTGCCGGTGGAGGTACAGGGGCAGAAGAGCGAGATCCTGGTGAAGTCCAACCCTGTGTACAAGAAGATCCCCGTCCTCATCCACCGGGGAAAGCCCATCTGCGAGTCCGCCATCATCGTGGAGTACATCGACGAGATTTGGACCAGCGAGCCTCCCATCCTCCCCTCCCACCCCTTCGACCGCGCCGTCGCTCGCTTTTGGGCCACCTACATCGATGACAAGGTTAGTCTCCACGCCTTCCCTTATGGCATCCATTTCTACGTGCTTAAAGATTGAATTTGATGTGGCACTTAATTCCTTCGTTTTCTGGCAGTTTCTTGCGCTAGTTAGGGATCTCGCTTTCGGAACAACCGAAGGGACGTCCAAGGCAGAAGCAGCAGACGGAGGGGCAGAAACTTTTCAGCTGCTGGAAGAGGCTTTCGCCAAGTGCAGCCACGGGAAGGAGTACTTTGGTGGTGACACCATTGGCTACTTGGATATCGCCCTGGGGTGCTGGCTGGGGTGGATCAAGGCGGCGGAGGAGGTGAGCAGCATCAAGTTATTGGACGAGAAGAAGGTTCCGCTGCTGGTGGGATGGGCGGAGCGCTTCTTGCAGAACGAGGCAGCGAAGGGAACCATGCTGGAGGTAGACGAATACGTACAACGTGTTAAAAACATGTCAGCGTCTGCTCGTTAACAGAAGTCGATGGTTCTTCGTGAGCGTGATGGCGAGCTGCTAAATTTCTGCAAAGGACGTTTAATTGGCTGCGAGAATTGCAATCTGCTTTCTTCTGGCTTGTTAGCATCAACAGTTCACTGTAACTCGCAAATAAAAGACATTTGGTCGATAACTATTTCGCTCTCCCAAGCGCAATTGGGTTTATGAATCTTCCTCGAGAAAAATTCTGAAATAATAAAGGAAATGGAACCATTATTTTCCTTATTTTCTTCTTTTCTTTCTTGAGCTGGCTTTCTGCTTATAATTGAGTTAGTAGATGGGATTGTCTAAGACACATCTTTATTAGGTGTAGAAAATTATATGTAAATCCAAGTTCTCAATTTATAGCATGAATCAATATTCTCATAAATCAATCTAAATATTAGTTTATTTTCGATGTAAAATTAAATTGAGATGTTATGATCATAATCTTTTGCTAAAATATTTGTTTTCTCTTTTGCAGCAGCAACTTTTGAGCATACCTTTTACAAAAGTAACTATGGTAAAATTAATTAAATCATTAATATTCTTCTTAGTGAGACTTGTCTTAATTATATTAGTATAAAATCTATAATCATATTATCTGTAATGTGAAAAAAAAATTATGTCAAAATTAAAATTAAATTAGATCTAATAATATATTACGATACGTACCTTTCTTGTTGTTCAGCAGAATAAACCTTGTTTGATCTACAAGCGTTTCATTGTCGGATCTGAGATATCAATCTGTAAGGAGAACTATATTAAGATGTACTTTTTTTTAGCTCATAGAGGTTCTATGGTCTAGAATAAGTTATTAGGAGAGTTCCTTCCATCAAAGTTATCTCTTAAGGAATCTTATTTTGACCGAACAGTTGATCACGTTGCATTGCATGGTACTGTTATAAAAGTATCAGCTGTCTTACAAACATTATCATCTCGCAGGAAATGAGATGTTCGATCTTCTCCACCTACACGATCACAGAGAAGTAGGAAGAAATGATAGAACTTCCCCTTCGCTTTAATCCAATAATCCACAATGGAGTATCCGTGGTAGAACCCACGGTTGCCGTGTCAAATCAAACCAGATTAAAGGCTCGCAGTGGTTTGTCACACTCCTACCGACCTCAGAATATATATCATTTCACAGCACAAACTTCCCGATTTCCATCTACCCATAAATATTATATATAGGTCATGGCGCCCAGAAATCAACGACTGGAGTAGATAGATTAAAATAGTCATCTCGAGTTGAACATCCGTATCAAAGCGACAAGATGGAAATACGGTAGTCATTCTTATATATGCATAGCCATCGCAGTGTTATTGGCAATCGGCACAAGCTTGTGCTCTGATCTATCGCAGAGGCAAAATGGCAGCAGCTGCAACAGGGGAGGTGACGCTGTTGGGGCATAAGATGAGCCTCTTCGTGACGAGGGTGGAGATCGCTTTGAACCTAAAGAAAGTAGGGTACGAGTTCGTGCAGGTGGAGGTTCACGGGCAGAAGAGCGAGATCCTGGTGAAGTCCAACCCTGTGTACAAGAAGATCCCCGTCCTCATCCACCAGGGAAAGCCCATCTGCGAGTCCGCCATCATCGTGGAGTATATCGACGAGATGTGGACCAGCGAGCCTCCCATCCTCCCCTCCCACCACTTCGACCGCGCCGTCGCTCGCTTTTGGGTCACCTACATCGATGACAAGGTTGGTCTCCACGCCTTCCCTTATGGCATCCATTTCAACGTGCTTTAAGCTTGAATTTGATGTGGCACTTAGATCCTTCGTTTTCTGGCAGTTGCTTGCGCTGCTTAAGGCTCTCGCTTTCGGAGCAGCCGAAGGGTCCTCGAAGGCAGAAACAGTAGACCGAGTGGCAGAAGTGCTTCAGCTGCTGGAAGAGGCTTTCGCCGAGTGCAGCCACGGGAAGGACTACTTTGGTGGTGACACCATCGGCTACGTCGATATCGCCCTGGGGAGCTGCTTGGGATGGATGAAGACGTTGGAAGAGATAAAGAACGTCAGCCTTTTGGACGAGAAGAAGGTGCCGCTGTTGGTGGGTTGGGCGGAGCGCTTCTTGCAGGACAAGGCTGTGAAGGAAGTCACGCCGGAGATTGACGAATTCGTACAATATGCTAAAATGATTTTAGCATCTGCTCGTTAAAATTCTATATGACTTGGGTTTCAGTTTGTGATCATTGTGCGTGAGATTTGGGTTTATGTTTTGTGATCGTTGCACTATGTTTTCTGCTGGTTTGTAGGAATTGTGCTATGTTGTTGGGGTCGTATTATTTAACCAAATAAGTTATTGTCATATGGATGATTTTGACTAAATGAAATATTATATTGCATGGCGACCAGAAATTAACACGAAAAGAAGAGAATGGACAGCTTAAAGTCGCCATCCTCGAGTTGAATGTCAAACATTTCTTGGAGTATACGCAACGACAATATCCTTGGAATATATACATATATATATTTTGGATCAACACAAGCTTGTCCTCCAGTCTATGACGGGAGCCGATGGCAGCAGCGTTGGACCTTCGCCCCTTCGTCATGAGGGTGGAGATCGCTTTGAAGCTAAAGAAAGCAGCGTACGAGTTCGTAGAGGTGGAAATATTTGGGCAGAAGAGCGAGATCGATAGAAGATCGGAGGTAAATATGAAATCATAATTTTATAATTTTATATATTTTAAATTTTAATTAATTTTTAATTTAAAAATTAATTATAGATTTAAATGTATGATTTGATTGAGTAATCTTAGTGATTGATGGAGAGTAATATCTCCCTTCGAACCTATATAAATATATATTACTCTAACGAATGAAATCGATCACTTTCATAATAATTTTTTTACTTTTTCATGTTATCAAAATTACTCGTTTTTCTCTCCTCTCTCTTCTTTTACCTGTTGTTTATTGTGCTCGGAGATCGAGTCTTCATGTCCATGTTCACAATGAGCAGTTGTTGTCATCTCCTCTGTCCCCTCCTCACATCACATGCATTCCGCAAATAGTGATCCCTTGTTGATCTGCAATCAAAAGATGGGCCGCAATCATCCTCCCCTCTTGCTCCAATGAACCCTTCAAGCAAGAAGTCTTCTCCTCACATGACAGTAGATGATCTGCCTAGCACTCATGTCTGCAGCAGCCAGAGTGACCAGATCTATCAACCTCAATTTGATCTGTTGCCTCCGACGATTTTTCTACTTCTCCAGTAATTGTGATCTATAACTTGCCTCTTGCATCTTGTCATCACCGTCGACGATTTGCCTCTTCTAAAGTTTACAAATTTGACTTTCCTCTTGCACCTTGTTATCACCATTAGCAATCGGCAGATTTGCCACTACCACCAACCACAGGCGACAGCATTCGACTAAACATTCTCCTCCAATGATCGTTCGGTTACTCCTTGCTCACTAGATAGCAAATACTCACAGAAATACTGATCAGCAACTACGAAATGCTCAACTAATCTGATCCACAGTGCTCAACTAATTGTCTTCTGATTTGATCTACTATAATCCGATGGTACTAGACCTCCTGTTGGTGCATGGTGCCAACTACTTATTCAACGATAAATAGTGTAGCATCCATCCACATATATGTTATCTTCCTCCTTCACTACTCAAATTATTGTTTCCTTGTGAAACAATAGTTCATCAATCTATCTATAGGACTCATATATGTTAATATAACAACTTTAATCCCTTTCAAATTCTCCGTCCTCTTTGGATAAGATCTATTAGACTACATCAACGGCTCTCTTAGTTATCTACTAGAAAAGATCCAAATATTTGAAAAACCCATCATAATGACAAATCCAGATCACAAGATATAACTATGACAAGATCATCTTATTCTATAAGTCATCTAAGCCTTCATTGTTAGCTCCATAGTACTACTAACCTCTTTGTACAGTACTATAGCAAAAGCATAATGCAAGTTATAAATCACTCTCGGCAATCGCTCTTGTACTCTCATGCTAAATCTTTTGTATGTTTTGGTGAAAATAAGAGGAAAATATTATTGCTAATTATATATAAAATCTAAAAGTTATTAAGGATGACTTGACTTAAAATGTTATTTCCTAAGTGATGAAGAAATCATTGTTCATACGGCCTAAGAGATGAATATAAAGAATTGATTGTATCAATTTGGGCATATGACTTATCAATATTATTTGAAAAACTATATGACAAGTTGATTGATTACGAAACATATCTAATATGAGAAGAGAGGATGACGAGATCAATTATCAAAGTTTAATTCAATCAAAAATCCAAAAAAAAGATAACTAAAGCAACAAAAACTTCATAAAGAATTAAATAAGATGTCTCATGGACTCATGGATAAATGATAACATATGGAGCTATCATCCCCCATTACACTATCAAAGTAATAACCATGGTAACAAATTCAAATTAATCAACTCAATAAATAATTTTAACTATAACTATTAATAGTTATGACATCCTAATAATAATAATTAGTAAAAAGTCATATGCAAGCTCTATAATAAAATTGGATACATAACAAAAGTTTATTTGTCTCGACCTAAATCTATTATTATATCCAATTGGCCTCAAGCAAACATCATAATTACTCGAACTATTCATCTAAGTAATTGAATTGTTGGCTTCGGTACTTCCCATTATATCACTTCTGATTTATAAAAATTCACAACAACTATGGAAGTAATGAAGACATCATCATTGATGACGGTAACGGAATTTCTATTACTCACATTAGTTCCACAACACTTAATTCATACATAAATATTTTTACACCTGATGATGTTTTATGTGTACCTCATATTAAAAGGAACCTTATTTCTATTTCTCAATTCTACAAATAAAATAACACATATATTGAGTTCTTTCTTGACTTATTTTTTATCAATGATCTTAGCACGGGGACATCTTTGGTCTAATGTCAGAAAAAAGACATATATGAGTGATCGTCAGCATCACAAATCACCTAATCAATTACTCTTGCTTCAATTGTTGCTTCAATCAATATGTGACATCACCACCTTGGTCATCTGTCATCCTCCATTCAACAATATTTAATTTCTCGTTACTTCATTTAAACTTTCAAATCAAATTAAATTGTAACTCATTGTGATACTTGTCTTAGTAATAAAAGATAAACTATTTTTTGGAATGTCTTTCATATCTTGCTTTAAATCACTTGAAATTATCTATACTAATGTCTAGGGCTCTACCTTAACTATTTTTTTTGATAATTTTAGGTTTTACATCCTTTTTATATATTACTTTACTAAATATACATAGTTATATCCTCTTAAACATTTATATGAAGTTATCATAGTCTTTACTCATTCAAGAAAGGTGTCGAGAACATCTTCTAGACTACCATTAAAATAGTTTATTCTAATAGAGGAAGTGAATACTAAGCTCTAATAATTTATATTTCATTATGTTATGTACAATATCTTAAGTCACCGTCACACATCTTAACTAGTTGACTCTACCAAACGAAAGCATCGGTTGAAACTAATTTTACCCTTCTACACTAAGCCTCTATGTTACTGGCCTTTTGGTCAGTAGTTTTTAAACTATAATCTACCTCATTAACTGAATTCTCACCCCAATCTTATAATACCAATCATCATTTGAAAAACTATTTTACTATTTTATAAAATCTTAAACTTTTAAAACTTCAAAGTATGTGGCTGTTTATGTTATTCCTAGCTATATTTCTATGCTTCATATAAGTTAACACCAAAATTTAAACCTTACATCTTCATTGGGTACTTCATTGAGTATAATATTTTTTAATACTATGATCCTCAAATTTAAAAGGTCTTTGTATTATGTCAAATTATTTTTATTGAGTCTATTTTTCGCTTTTATAATCTTACTTCTTTAGTAGTACAAGTCACTACAATAACCATTCATCACTAGGTTTACATGAGTACACCTCAAATCCCCTCAAGCACACCTCCCACCATATCAACCAATAGTTCTCTAGACCTATATTCTCTTATTACTCCATTTCAACAGCACCTCACCCCCTCTAGAAATTTTTTATCTACTTTTCAACCAACTCATTCTGTAATGCCTAATGAAGCAACACCCTCATCATCATAAATGATGTCTTTGTCCTCTCCTCGGCTAAGTGACACAGAAGTGCATAAGTCTGACCATATATGTGTCACTAACTCTTCATCAATTTTTATACATTCAACATAACCCAATAATACTATCAAGCTTAGGCATTACATGACAACACGCTCTAAATATAATATTTTTAAACCACATCAAATCTTTGATCTCGATGCTACCACTAGTTCTCTGCTTGAGCTTACTGAACTCAACCATTACCTAAGCCCAAAAATCTCTACACTATCATAAAATTATATGTGAGGAATATGATGCTCTACTCCATAATGATATATCATCCTATATAAAATATCATCGGGTGTAAATGAATATTTTGAATTAAGTAAAACCCAAATGGATCTATTGCCAAATACAATGTATATCTAGTGATCAAAGGTTTTACTAAAAATCAAGTGTTGATTTCAGAGGATTTTCAATCTAATTATTAAATTAATGATAATTTGACTTATCCTGAGTTTGGTTATTACTCAAGATAGTATATATGCCAACTAGATATTAGCAATGCCTTCTTATAATGGACCTTAACTTACTATGTCTTTATTTAGCAACATTTTGATTTCATTCATCCTCAATATCCAAACTATATTTGTAAACTATGAAAAATTATTTATGGACTTTACCAAGCTTCAAGAGCGTACTATATCGAACTTGGCTTATTTTTTATTTTAATCGGTTTCGTCAACTCCATGTTAGATACCTCTTTATTCTTAAGACAATAAAAATGATATACTATATATCTACTAGCATATATCGTTGACATTATTATCACAGATAATAGTTCCATGGAAATCAAGCAATTCATTAAGCAATTGATAGATCGATTTTCCATTAAAGACCTAAGAACCTTAAGCTATTTTTTGGGAGTGAAAGCAATGTACATATCTTTTGAACTTTTCTATCTTAAAAGAAGTACATTTGAAATCTTTTATTAAAGATGAACATGCCAATTGTCAAAAAAGTTATCACCCCACTTTCCACCACTCAAATTATATGATGACAGTTCTACTACGGATCCCATACAATAACAAGTGCTTGATTTCTTGTAGTATTTATCTCTTACATATATATATATATTTCATTTACAGTTAATAAATTATCATAATTCATATATCGACCATCGATTATGCATTGGTCTACACTAAAATGTGCTTTATAGTATCTTAAAGAGACTTTCAATCGTATACTTCTTTTTTATAAATACTTATCATTTCATCTTTATGCCTTTGTCGATGTTAATTGGGTAGACAACACTGATGATAAAACATTTATGTCAGCTTACATTGACTTCATTGGGGCAAATATGATCAGTTGGAGTTTCGAGAAATAAAATATAATTACAAGATCCATAATCGAAGCTGAATACCGAGCCATCATCATCATCGATATAGAACTCAACTGAGTCATCAATCAACTACATGAACTTGGTATCACCTCTAAATCCATTCCTACAATATAGTATGATAATATCAATACCACCTACTTATGCGCTAATTTGATGTTCAATTCACATATGAAATGCATTGCTATCGATTTTTACTTTGTTAGAAATCAAGTTATCAAATATCAATTACGTATTTTTTCGTTGACACTTTTGACCAACTAGTATATTCTTTCACAGAGCCTCTCTCTTGCAGGATATTTCAATTGCATCAATCCAAGATTGATATCCTTCACGGGAGCTCAATCATACAAGAATATGATAGAAGATAATAATAGAGACAAATATGAAATGATAACTTTGCATTCCTTATATCATATAATCCTTAATCAATCTATGATTTAAGGATTAAACATATTACTCGAATGAATAAAATTAATTATATTATTTTAAAATTTACAACTGAGTCATCAATCAACTACATGAACTTGGTATCACCTCTAAATCCATTCCTACAATATAGTATGATAATATCAATACCACCTACTTATGCGCTAATTTGATGTTCAATTCACATATGAAATGCATTGCTATCGATTTTTACTTTGTTAGAAATCAAGTTATCAAATATCAATTACGTATTTTTTCGTTGACACTTTTGACCAACTAGTATATTCTTTCACAGAGCCTCTCTCTTGCAGGATATTTCAATTGCATCAATCCAAGATTGATATCCTTCACGGGAGCTCAATCATACAAGAATATGATAGAAGATAATAATAGAGACAAATATGAAATGATAACTTTGCATTCCTTATATCATATAATCCTTAATCAATCTATGATTTAAGGATTAAACATATTACTCGAATGAATAAAATTAATTATATTATTTTAAAATTTATATAAATATATATTATTTTAATAAATAAAATAAATCATTTTTATAATAAATTTCTCACTTTTCACTGGTGAAGTCAAACTCTGCGTATAAGATCATAGGCCTCATCCACCACGGCAAGCCCATCTCTGAGTCCATGGTCATCGTCGAGTACATCGACGAGGACAGGACCTGCGAGCCCTCCATCCTCCCCTCCCACCTCTTCGACCACGCCGTGGCTCGGTTCAGGGGAACCTACATCGGTGATAAGGTTTCTTTAAGCTTCCTCGATGGATGCACCTATTTGTACGTGACGTAGAACTTCCTCTGTCTTCCTTTTGCAATTTCCTCATCTGGTTAGGATCTTGAAAGGAATCTCGGAAGGGACGCTCAAGGCAGCAACATCAGCTGCTGGAACAAGCTTTCGCCAAGTAAAGCTGAGGGAAGGACTTCTGTATGCCCATAAATATTCTGTTCGTTGAGGCTCTTCTATATGCTTCCCTAATTCGAATATCCAAATCTCATGGCTTAGGATTGTGTAAGAACTACGACTAACACTAACATCAGAATATCTATGTGATAGAAGATAAGATTTTCCCAACTATATGAGAAAATCTTTCTATTCTATTGAGAAAAATCCTCTATTTTGTTAAGAGAAATCCTTTCTCCTAATATGTATAAATAGGAGAGGGACATGTTAATGTATTTAAGCTTCTTCGCTTCTTCAATAAAGCTTCTTCAATAATTGTTCTTATCTTCTATTATTTCCATCATGGTATTAGAGCAGTGAGAAAAGCGAAGCTTCGCTCTTGCCTTTGGCCAATGACCAATGTCGCTGAGAAAAGTGAAGCTTCGCTCTTGCCTTCGGCCAGCGACCAACATCGCTGCAGCCACATTCCTAAGAGGCTCGGCGGCTAATCCTCATCTTCCTCACCATGGTAGTCTTCGCTGATCTGCCAACAGTCGGCAGACTTAAGAAGAACGAAGGGAACGCCTGTGCCCTCACAGCAACAGCAATCGTAGCAGCAGCGATCTGCTCCTGCCCTATTCACGAAGCCTCTCGCTCGTAAACCATTCTTTGCATCGATCCAAGATTAGTATTCTTGACAGGAGCACCATCTTGCGGGAGCATGATAGAAGATAAGATTTTTTCAATTATATGACGAAATCTTTCTATTCTGTTGAGAAAAATCATCTATTCTATTAAGGGAAATCTTTTCTAACATGTTTTTAAACTTCTTCGTTTCTTCAATAAATTTTTTTTAATAATTATTCTTATCTTCTATTATTTCCATCGATCATACAATAAAAGAAAAGACAACACAATAGTTTTTATGTTTGTCTCTTATGGAGGACATTGGTTCGTTCGTCGGAATTTTTAGCTGAAACATTGAAGCTCACATTGTTTGTCGTGAAGTTTGAAATGACAAAATTAGCTCGACTCGGTTGACTGATTCCCCCTCCAAGAAACTCACAGCAAAAAACAATATAGTGGTGTAAGAAAACGACAGTGCCGTGGCGGGATTTCCAAAGCAACAAAAAAACAATATAGTGGTGTAAGAAAACGACAGTGCCGTGGCGGGATTTCCAAAGCAACAGAAAAAGAGCCATACGAATCCTCCATTTTTTTGTACACCTATTGCTCTGTTGTGTCCGACCGTCCGTCAGACACCTGTCCCGCACAAGAGACTTCAATCCTTATTTATGGTTACCATGCTCCACATGCAACATCTTCACCTGAAGCCCCCATGGATTTCTTCTCTAGTTTCGTCTCTCTCGCTGCTGCAGTAGTAGGCCTTGTGTTGCTGGCGACCCGCACCTGGAGAGCCCTCAACAGCAACCGTAAGAGATACCCTCCGGTGGTCGGCACCATCTTCCATCAATTCCTCAATTTCCGAAGGCTTCATGACTACCACACGCAGCTTTCTGTCAAGCACAAGACCTTCAGGTTGTTCTCTCCCCTCTGCCACCAGATCTACACCACCGATCCCGCCGTCGTCGAGTACATCCTCAAGACCAACTTTGATAACTACGGCAAGGTATTATTGTAATCTCCCGACTTCAATGACTAGTTCTCATCGGAAACTTAAGCAATTATATTCCATTTTAGTTCAATAATTAATAAAATTTTAATTTCTTATTGAGATTTTTATTATAAATTTTAGGATATCTCTATTGTCAACTGTTTTATTATTTACAATTCATCTTAATAACTTTTAATATTTCTAAGATATCCTATGCATGAAAAACATAAATAATCAAATTCGATGACATGAAGATCGAATAGGAGGAAGTGAAAAATAGTTTTTTATGTTGGTTAGATCAATTTAATATTTTTAGGATTTAAGATATTAAGTTATATACCCAAAAGATGATATTTGAGCAGTATGAAAGATATCATCTTTTGGATGAGTCTTATATTAATCCAAAAGATGCAAGCCAAGGAGGGACTGTAGGGTAATTGAGGAGTTATATTTAATAAAATTATATTTTATTAGTTTTTTAATGGTTATATGAAGTAAGGGGTTACCAAAGGGCAATCTCATAAGTTCTATTAATTAAGATAATGACAGAATAAGACTTGGTAGATTAATAATTATGTTTAACCTAATTCGATTCAGGGATGGTATAACTACGGAAACATGAAGGATTTGTTCGGAGATGGTATATTTGCAGTAGACGGTGACAAGTGGCGCCACCAACGAAAACTTGCTAGCTTTGGCTTCTCGACAAAAGTCTTGCGAGAATTTAGTGGTGCTATTTTTAAGCGTAACGCAGTCAAGCTTGTTCACGTCCTTTCTTCCTATGCCACTTCCAATGAGAAGTTTGACATGCAAGTAAGTATCAGATCCCTTCTTGTTCTCAGAGGATCCACATGCATGCGTCACGCGTTAATCAACAAATCAACGTAAGTGCTTGTGATCTGCAAATGTCAACAGGACTTGTTGATGAAATCCACCATGGATTCCATATTCAAAATCGGATTCGGATTGGAGTTGAACTGCTTGGATGATTCTGATAACAAAAGCAGTGAATTTGCCAAGGCATTTGATGTTTCGAACGAGTTCATCATGATGCGATACGTAAACGCCTTTTGGAAGGTCATGAGATTTCTCAACATCGGCGGTGAGAAGACTCTCAAGTCAAAAGTCAAATTGGTCGACGATTTTATATACAAACTGATACGCATCAGGGTGGAAGAAATGTCAAACGAAGGAAGTGATTCAGTGAGTGAATCCTTCAATTACGCCCCTCCTTTTGTGGATGATCTGAGAGATGATTAATCACTCTTTTTGTCATAATTACAGGAAGGGAAAGATGATATCTTGTCAAGATTTTTGGAGGAGAGCAGAAAGGATCCACAAAATATAGATTTGAAATATCTGAGGGACATAATTCTTAACTTCGTGATTGCTGGAAAAGACACCACGGCAGGCACGCTCTCGTGGTTCTTCTACTCGATCTGCAAGAACCCACCGGTGCAAGAGAAGATCTATCAGGAAATCAAGGAAGTGATCGAAGCCAGTGAAGATGCAGGTTTTGATGCATTCGCGGAGAGCATAGATGACGAGTCACTCAACAACATGCACTATCTTCATGCCGCCCTGTCTGAGACACTAAGACTATATCCTGCAGTTCCCCTGGTAAGTCAAAACGATAGAGAACGTTGACTGTTGAATCACACTAAATATGTATAAAAATGCAGGAAAACAAGGTGTGCTTTGCTGATGACATTCTACCTGGAGGCTACAATGTGAGAAAAGGTGATATTGTGTTCTACCAACCTTACGCGATGGGAAGAATGGAATACCTGTGGGGAAAGGATGCCGAGATATTTCGCCCGGAGAGGTGGCTGGATGATGGTGGCGTATTCCAGCCTGAGAGCCCCTACAAGTTCTCAGCCTTTCAGGTGAGGAAACATCAGGATATTAGGGGTTGGCCTTCTCGAGAAAGAAGCTTGCATGCATGCTGATCCAAATCTAAATGGCTATGTTTCATCGCAGGCTGGTCCAAGAATTTGCTTGGGGAAAGAGTTTGCCTATAGACAGATGAAAATATTTGCAGCGGTGCTTCTACGCTTCTTCAAGTTCAAGCTTGGTGACGAGAAGAAGGATGTTGAATACAGAACCATGACGACTCTCCACATTGATCAAGGCCTATACCTCCATGTACTCCACAGATAGAATACATGTAGCAAACTTTCTCCAGTAGTATTCTTAAGCCTTGTGATCAAACTCATTAAGCTGGTGTTCTTAGAAGTATGTATATTCTGTTGTGCTGATTTTTTGATGTATTCAGTCTGATCTTACTATTTTTTAAAGTTGAAAGGTCTTTCCCCAACATTTTTATTTCAAGAAGTCCAATTCGTGGATCCTTAAGCACGATTATAAGCAGCTGACTTTGACTCCGAGTCTACTGGTGGTTTGCGAAGGTGATGGCATCACAAAAGCTGGAGGACTAAAGCAAACACTATGCAAGCCGGCCATACTTGATCTCTTTTGTTTCATTTGGGGGACTCGGGCATCGAACAAGTGTTTAGAGTTTTGATCATCTTAACCAGTGATAAAAGTTTCTGATCAACGAATCCATATAAACCAACTCACGTCGAGTAAACATAAAGTTTTCTTCTTCCTGCGTGACTAAGCAAACGTACGCAAGTGGCTCATTAAATGTGACGGACTCCGTTGCCGTGTCCAACCATCCATCTGTAACATCTCCACCAATTACTTTACCAATGATTTTTGGGCAAATGTCTCAAAAAAAAATCTTAAATATTTATTTGTGTTTTCATAGAGAATCCTCGTGTCAGTTTATTCTCATCGTACCATTTTTTTTTATTTAAAAAAAATAAAATTAGTCCAAAGCTTCGGCCTTTATCTCCATCTCATTGACCGCTATCGTCGTACCCACATTTGTCGATTGTACCCTCGTCTATTATTGCAGTTGTTGTAATTTTCTTTTCGTCTTAGGATCTTACGTCATATATCTTTGGTCTCCTTTTTGTTAAAAAAAAATATATTTTTGCTCGCTTTCACCCCTTGTTATTACTCAATCGAGAGAGTAAAGTATTTTGGAAAGAAAACATAAATGATAGGAGAGAAAGAAAACTCATCGACATCTTTTTTTCTTTCGAACTTTTCCTTTCTATCAAGATTGATGATGAAAATAACGGGACGAAGATAATACCTTAACGACAGATGAGGGCAAGAGAGACGGGACAAAAGTGGCGACAATCGAAGGTGAGATTACTTTTTTTTTTATAAAATAAAGGTTATTATGTGAAAATAAAAAATATATATTATGCGAGAAAAAAAACAAAAACTTGTGATTTTTTTAATTTTTATCGGTGGCTCCGCTTGTCACACTCGGATATCATATGCCGGCTAAATTCCCAACTGACACAGTGGTAGCCGGCTTCTTCACCATGGATTTCTTCCCAGGTTTTTTCTCTCTTGCTGCTGCAGTACTCGCCGGCCTTCTGTTGCTGGTTACCTGCACCTGCGCAGTCCTCATCCGAAGCAGCAGCAGCAGATACCCCCCGGTGGCCGGCACCGTCTTCCATCAAGCTCTATACTTTAGGAGGCTCCATGACTACCACACGCAGCTTTCTCGCAAGCACAAGACCTTCCGGTTGCTCTCTCCCCTCTGCCACCACATCTTCACCGTTGATCCGACTGTCGTCGAGCACATCCTCAAGGGCAACTTCGAGAACTACGGCAAGGTGCGCAGCTCGATCGACGACAAACAAATAGCTGTGCTTCGATCGTAAATCGCAAATCAATGTTTTGAAGAAACTGTTCTTCTTTTCTGTGTTTAATCATAAATCAATTCATTAAAATTTAGTTCTTCAAACTTCAAAGATCTTTGTATCTTTCATCCTCCATGAATCCTTTTTCCCATCCTTAATGTCTAATTTAACATAGAAATCAAATCATCGAGACCTTTTCCCTTCTCGTTTACTAAGACACCAACATGATGTAAGAACTCTGTATTAGTAAATATCTACTAATTCTGGTTCAGGGATGGTATAACTACACAAATTTGAAGGATTTGTTTGGAGATGGTATCTTCGTAGTGGATGGTGATAAGTGGCGTCACCAACGCAAGCTTGCTAGCTTTGGGTTCTCCACCAAAGCCATCAAAGATTTCAGTGGTGCTGTTTTCAGAAGTAACGCAGCCAAGCTTGCTCATATTATTGCTTCCTATGCCAACTCCAACGAGAAGTTTGAGATTCAAGTAAGTACCCAAGTCAATTGTGTTCGTCTCCGCAGTGAACTGCTTGTGATCCGTAAACGTCAACAGGGCTTGTTCATGAAATCCACAATGGACTCCATATTCAGGACTGCGTTTGGGGTGGAGTTGAATTGCTTGGGTGGTTCCGATCATGCCGGCAGCGAGTTCGCCAAGGCATTTGATGCTTCAGGTGAGATCATCACGCTGCGGTACATCAATGTCTTTTGGAAGATCATGAGATTTCTGAACATTGGCTCTGAGGCAACTCTCAAGAAAAAGATCAAAGTGGTGGACGACTTCGTGTACAAACTGATACATCTCAGGATTCAGCAAATTTCAAGCACAGCAAATGATTCAGTACGTGAATACATACTTTTATGCACACTCCAATCTCTCTGTTTCGTTTGGATGAATCCACCTTGTTAATCTCTGTTATGACAACAGGCAAAGAATGAAGACATTTTGTCAAGATTTTTGGAGGAGAGCAAAAAGGATCCACAAAATATGAGCCTCAAGTATTTGAGGGATATAATGCTTAACCTTGTGCTTGCCGGAAAAGATAGCACCGCAAGTACGCTTTCATGGTTCTTCTACTTGATCTGCAAGAACCCCTCGGTGCAAGAAAAGATTTACCGGGAAGTCATGGAAGTGATTGAATCTAGCGAAGTTGATGCATTTTCGAGAAATATAAACGATGAGTCCCTCAACAACATGCACTACCTTCATGCCGCCCTTTCAGAGACACTAAGATTGTATCCTGTAGCTCCAATAGTAAGTCGATCGAAATAATGTTGATATCTAAATGTATTGTTCCAAATTAAGCATGCATGAATGGTGATTGCTGAATCATACACAATGCAGGATAATAAGGTTTGCTTTTCCGATGACATTCTACCTGGTGGCTATAATGTCAGAAAAGGTGACATTGTGTTCTATCAACCTTATGCGATGGGTAGAATGGAATTCCTGTGGGGTGAAGATGCAGAAATTTTTCGCCCAGAGAGGTGGCTGGATGATGATGGCATCTTCCAGCCTCGAAGCCCCTACAAGTTCTCAGCCTTTCAGGTGAGGAAACAGATGAGTACTACAGGACCTTATGCTTAATTTCCATTCTTCTCAAAAGACAAGAGTAGCATATATGCTGGTGTATCGATCATTAACTTCTTCAGGAGAAGGAAGGAAAATTTTAGTAGACTCAAAGCTCAATACTGCATGTTCTACACGATGTTTAAGCCCTTATATGCTATAACTGTTAGAATGACATAATTTTCTCTGGTGACTACACGATGTTTAAGCCCTTATATGCTATAACAGTTAGAATGACAGATAATTTTCTCTGGTGATCGAGCTGGTTCATGAGTTCTCTTTGTGATGTTTCATTCAAGGCTGGTCCGAGAATCTGCGTGGGGAAAGAGGTGGCCTATAGACAAATGAAAACATTTGCAGCGGTGCTTCTGCGCTTCTTCAAGTTCAAGCTCAGTGACGAGAAGAAGGTCGTCCATTACAAAACTTCCACAACCCTTCTCGTAGATGAAGGTCTCAACCTTGAAGCACTCCATAGATAAAACCTATATAGCTACCAATTTGAGCAATGTCACATGGCTCATAATGAAGTTGTTGTATGTGAGAATAAGCATAGAGTTTCACTCTTCTCTTGCCTATAACAATGTTCTACAATGACTTTGTATTGGATAAATATATTATCTCTGTATCGATACATTTCGTATGTCATTTGTGCAATACTTTGTTGCAAGATTTGGTCCACATATAAATGTTTAACCAGCAAGCATATATTGTAGTTCTTAGGGGAAACGAAACTTTTTCCTCTACTATTACAGAGTTCATTAGGGGAAACGTCATACATCTTTGGGGTCAAAGCAGTTTTTACTTACCATTTGCTTATGATTTCAGAATTGCTATTATGAATACAGTAATGGCTTTATCTTACCTTTATTATAGAGTTTATCCTATGCCATCATATTCATTCTCAGTAATGAATATGATTAATATATGTTAATTAGTACTGCTAAATTTTTTTATATGTGGACTTCCATTTATATTTTATGTCTATATTTTAGATATTATAATTATTCTTCTTATGATTGATCGAAGAATTTATACATCCAAAACATTGATTCATTGAAGATGTATCAAAAGATTATCCAATAGTCATTCTAGTGATATCTTATGAAAATAAAGGTAGAGTTCGAAATGTTATCCGGTAAACTTTTAACAGTGATATTAATAATTAATATCACCGATAAAATATTATCCAATAATTTTTTTACCGGTGGTAAAATAATAATAATTAATAATAGGATATTATGATCAAATTTTGTTTTCACCCCTCTATTTATTGTGATCAAAGAAATCCTGGCGGAGAAAAATGAAAGGCAAGTTTATAAGATTCGTGCCGAGCACGGAGACTAAAGTCTCTGATTGCATCTGCCGTTCGATTTGGGGCCAAAAAGGTAATAACGCATAATATTGGGAACATCGGTTAAAAATAGCTGCAACCGTAGACATTAAGCGCAGCATTCGAAATTGGAATTGGGCGTAATCTGTAATTAGATCCTCCAATTTGGAGAGGTGGGAGGACGCAAGGAAATGGCGACTCGCGGCGAGAACGATCAACAGTCGAGGAAGAGGAAGAAGAAGACGGCGGTCGGCAAGGAGATCGGCGGGAAGTGGCCGCCCATCAAGCCCAAGAGGGATCTCCAGATCAACCGCCTTAAGGGCACCAACCTATTCACGGTTTGATTTCCCTTCACCACCCACGATGAATCCTCCTTTATCTTCTCATGCTCTTAATTGTTTTTTCCCCCTTTGTGCTGTTTTGATTTGTTTTTTGATACTCTTTTTATTTATTTGCCATGTTTCTTGGATTGTGGAGGGTATTATTAAATTTCTTGAGAAATAATGAATATCAAAAGAAGCCATATATGTGTAGTGATTGTTGTGAATCCTTTACCCAGTGTCTACATGAAGAATATCATGTTGTCTAGGTGTACTTGGAGCACTTCACCTACTTCGATTACATGGGACATTGCCAATCTAATACATATTGGTTAATCATGCACCGAACTGAACCATTTAACTATTGAATTACATTCAAGTGGGCATTTGTTGTTTGTCTTACGAAGTTTTTGGTAATATGAAGTAAGAGATGTTATTTAAAGCACTATCATCAGTGGTATCTCCTTTTGCAAATAATTTTCAGATACCAAACTTCTTCACTAGTTCCGAATCAAAGGCCTTCGTTC
>LVTN01000123.1:43108-112267 GCA_001649415.1 Musa itinerans | reverse complement strand
GTTTAACCAGCAAGCATATATTGTAGTTCTTAGGGGAAACGAAACTTTTTCCTCTACTATTACAGAGTTCATTAGGGGAAACGTCATACATCTTTGGGGTCAAAGCAGTTTTTACTTACCATTTGCTTATGATTTCAGAATTGCTATTATGAATGCAGCAATGGCTTTATCTTACCTTTATTATAGAGTTTATCCTATGCCATCATATTCATTCTCAGTAATGAATATGATTAATATATGTTAATTAGTACTGCTAAATTTTTTTATATGTGGACTTCCATTTATATTTTATGTCTATATTTTAGATATTATAATTATTCTTCTTATGATTGATCGAAGAATTTATACATCCAAAACATTGATTCATTGAAGATGTATCAAAAGATTATCCAATAGTCATTCTAGTGATATCTTATGAAAATAAAGGTAGAGTTCGAAACGTTATCGGGTAAACTTTTAACAGTGATATTAATAATTAATATCACCGATAAAATATTATCCAATAATTTTTTTACCGGTGGTAAAATAATAATAATTAATAATAGGATATTATGATCAAATTTTGTTTTCACCCCTCTATTTATTGTGATCAAAGAAATCCTGGCGGCGAAAAAAGAAAGGCAAGTTTATAAGATTCGTGCCGAGCACGAAGATTAAAGTCTCTGATTGCATCTACCGTTCGATTTGGGGCTAAAAAGGTAATAACGCATAATATTGGGAACACCGGCTAAAAATAGTTGCGACCGCAAGCATTAAGCGCAGCATCCGAAAGTGGAATTGGGCGTAATCTGTAATTATATCCTTATTTGATTTAGATCCTCCAATTTGGAGAGGTGGGAGGACGCAAGGAAATGGCGACTCCCGTCGAGAACGATCAACAGTCGAGGAAGAGGAAGAAGAAGACGGCGGTCGGCAAGGAGATTGGCGGGAGGTGGCCGCCCATCAAGCCCAAGAGGGATCTCCAGATCAACCGCCTTAAGGGCACCAACCTATTCACGGTTTGATTTCCCTTCACCACCCACGATGAATCCTCCTTTATCTTCTCATGCTCTTAATTGTTTTTTCCCCCTTTGTGCTGTTTTGATTTGTTTTTTGATACTCTTTTTATTTATTTGCCATGTTTCTTGGATTGTGGAGGGTATTATTAAATTTCTTGAGAAATAATGAATATCAAAAGAAGCCATATATGTGTAGTGATTGTTGTGAATCCTTTACCCAGTGTCTACATGAAGAATATCATGTTGTCTAGGTGTACTTGGAGCACTTCACCTACTTCGATTACATGGGACATTGCCAATCTAATACATATTGGTTAATCATGCACCGAACTGAACCATTTAACTATTGAATTACATTCAAGTGGGCATTTGTTGTTTGTCTTACGAAGTTTTTGGTAATATGAAGTAAGAGATGTTATTTAAAGCACTATCATCAGTGGTATCTCCTTTTGCAAATAATTTTCAGATACCAAACTTCTTCACTAGTTCCGAATCAAAGGCCTTCGTTCGAGCTGCGGAGTCTATTGGCTTTATCCACCAAGGAAGCCTGGGTCCAGCCAAAGGCGAAGCCTATAGGGACAATGATCGAATATCAGTTACTGATCAAGGACTTGCTGAAAGCATATGGCAGTCAGGCCTTAAAAGAATATTTGATGATATTAAACTTCAGGGAAAAGTTGTTATTGGTTTGAATCCAAACATTCGTTTCTACAGGTTATGACCTAATCTTTTTTAATGTTTCTTCTATCTTTACATTATTCTGTGCTCTTGATTCTACATTCATTCAACATTAAAAGAAATAAAATGATCTTTCAGTAACCTTAGTAAAGGGCTCCTTGATGTCTGGACTGCCACATTTTGTTTGAAAGAAAAAATGTCATTCATGTCAAAAAAATAAAAAGTCACAAGAGGGATTAGGCAAAAAGCTTACTGTGGCAGCTTAACAAAAAAAAGGAGAATCCATGACTTCTACCAAAATTCACCAAGTCACGGGCTTCAGAATTAGGGTTCGTAGGCAGGTGGTCAATTTGAACAACAGATAATTTGGCTAACAGAACTCTAGTATCAGGTAAATAGCTAAAAGATGCCAAGTGATTTCAGCAGTACTTTTTACAAAATTGATAATGTTCAGTGCATCAAGTCGGATCCATAAATTACTCCAGCTTACCCTCTCTGCTTGTTTAAGGGCTGCCAAAAGAGAGAGTGCTTCCACAATTATGGGAGTGCAAGCATTACAGTGGACACAACCAACAGGACTGTGTTGCCGGTTGTCGTGAAGATGAGTTCCAATAGCTGTATGGAAGCCAGGCGAAACCATCGGATTCCAGAACGCAATCATAGTTAGCGTAGTTTGGGTCATAAATATTAGGATTAGTATCCCTAGCCCCCTCAGAAAAACGACTGTCATAAAGTCATTCATAAGAGCCAGTGCTGTGTACTAAAAGCAGAGGTTTGGACTGGCACTTGCGAGATCTGACTATTTGTATTAAGCCATAGACACCAAAGGAGTATGAAATAAGTGAAAGAGTCTGTCTGGAGGTTGTTCTGTCAGTTCCCCTTTTTAACGGAATCCACTTCATGAGAATGTGATTGATGGTGTTAAGCTTTTGATAAAGGAGATGCATAGGATTAGGTTTGGAGAAAGAATAGTCACAGAAGGTAAGTCTGGAATCCCACATTTTGTTCCAACTAGACTTGCAAATATAATTATTCCACAGGATAGAGAGTGATTCCTAGTGTATGCTATTGTCATTCAGTTGGATGGTCCAGGATTTGCTTCTTTGGGGGTCTTTGTTTGAAGGAAAATGGATACCATCCTTGCGGCACACACTAAAGCCAGCTGGAATGTTCCTCGTGCTATCTTTTGATTTCTAAAATTGTTGATAAAACAAATTAATAGTGAAATACAATGAATGTAGACGTATTGGAGAATTTACATGTGAAACCACAAGCATTAGGACATGGTTAAGGTTCTTTACTGGATGTAGATAATGCATTTATCATGGCAGAACTATTAGTTATTATGCAAAATGTGTAACTTGTTTTGCATTCTTCAGATATAAGGTGGGCCAGCGGTTTGGTCGACATATTGATGAGAGTGTTGATCTTGGAGGAGGACACATAACACAATACACCTTATTAGTATATCTCACTGGCAAGGGCAGCAACCACGACACATCCATGCAATCTCTAGTCGGAGGGGAGACCGTCTTTTATGATCGAGGAATCGTAGAGGAGGTATATATCAACCAGGGCCTGGAGAGAGTAACCTTTCCTATTTCCTTATCACAATGGCATTTACATTTCCTTTGCGATTTCTTGTTCTTAGTGTCATAAATGTCCAGAAATTTAAGAGCGATGTTCTTTATTGTGTTCCATGCTGATCGTTCTTCATTGCAGGTCGCTCCAGAAGAGGGAATGGCTCTGCTCCACATTCATGGAAGCAAATGCATGCTACATGAAGCCCGTGTTGTTACAAAAAACATCAAATATGTGTTGCGTTCCGATGTGGTTTTTGCCTGATGCATCCAAAACTTGTCCCTTTGGGTAAGGCAGAGGCTTATAAAGCTGATCTTTCTCTTTTCTATTGGCTTGAGAGTTAATTTGTTGACCTTCTCCTTTTTATTTACTTCATAGAAGAGTGGTGAAACCAGTCTTTTGAAACATCGGCATGGTTTGCAGGAACATTGCACCAACAAACTCAAGTTTGCTGTTATATTTATTGATCATGCATATATTACCTACTGTAAGCGAGGATTATAACCTACCTACTGTCGATAAGGCATTGAGACCTCCGGCCAGGGGATCTCTTTTAAGAGTGGTGACGTGGAATGCAGATTTAGAGAAATGAAATCTAAGCTGCCATCATGCGATTGTAACCGATGAGACTTATGCCCTTGGCATTACCAATTGATGTTTCTCTTGCATAACTATATCGATACATTGTGTAACCTTGCATGGTTTAGGAATTTTTTTATCCCAATCTCTGCCTCTGCTATATTTTATTTAATGGTCCACTGTCTCGTGTCCTCTTAATCGAAGGCATATCCCACCCACCTGCTTGGTTGCAGGTCATCTTCTGTCGCACTTATCCCTCTCCAGATTCCAGATCCAAAGCTTACTCCCAGTACGACAGGATTTCACATCTATTTGATGCGCAAGTGTCTCCCATCTCTTATATTCCACATGCAAACTGAAACGGGCGTACAGCTCATGCTAAGAAGAACATGGTCAAGATCTAGTTCCTGCTCACAAGCTATTTGATACGGCTTTTTCCTCTTTTTGTTCTTTAAACTGCTGTTTCAGCACGAAAACAATTGTCATGTGTAACTGCAATTTGTGGTAGGAGAAACTTCGGATATAGGGAAATATGGGAGAACATGAGGAGTTAAAATGAAAAAATGAGAAGCTAGACAATATCATAGTTCTTAGGATTTGTCAGAAGTTTGGGAGAAAAGAATGGGCTCCAAAAAGAATGCTGAGGTTGTGAAACAAAATTAAATTGCTGATAGAGGGAAATTGACAGCCCTGCCAGCGTATGTTATCTAAAACAGCTCAACTGTTCTTTAAGTCATGTCTCATAGTTCAAAGCAGCAGAAGCTTGGAAAACGAATGAAACTCCTCCCAACCGGGCTGCAGTCGGATATTACAATTTTATGCATGCCTTCGTTTTTTTTTTTGAGAAGATGTGAATGACAAAGAAACCATAGAAAAGGGAAATACAAGAATTTACAATGTCTACAACTACTACAACAACAACAACAAAAATTTGCAATGTCTTTTCGCTAAAAAAATGAAGGGAACCATCCATCGTGACATGTAGCTTCTCCTGTAGAATTAAGGATTCCTAATCAGCACATTAGCATCAACAAGGATCACCTTCTTGTGCCTCCTATGTTATGGATGTCACAGGTCATAACTCAAAGTTATGATGTCAAAGTTATGATGTCACAGGTCAAACATTGATGAAAGAACAATAATAACACCTAACAAATATTACTTAACGAAAATCAAATACATGTTCCAGAAATACAAAGAGTAGAAAACCAGCATCCGTCCTCCCTTCCAGGATAAATGAAGAAAAAACAACGTACGATGTGCAGAGGGAGGGTAAAAATAATAATTTAAGTGCAAAGATTTGTGACCTACAAAGCGGTTCTATGAAAAACACCAAACATATTAGACGTTCAAGGATTGATATGGTATTTGCAGAGGAAGGGTAAAAATAATAATTTAAGTGCAAAGATTTGTGAGCTACAAAGCGGTTCTATGAAAAACAACAAACATATTAGACGTTCAAGGATTGATATGGTATGCTGCACATACCGTACATGTACTGAGGCAAACAAGTAGGACATCCATTTAAACGAGACATTTATCCACTGGCACAATCATCAAAGTGTCCCAATATCCACATGACATCCACCTGCAAAAGGCAAGGACATCCAGAGCAAACTCTTCAAAGGTCCAAAAGCTAGTTAGATGCTTCTAAACATCAACACTAATTTGTCTGCAGACTCAGAGAAGCCATCTCATCATTTGGAAAAGCCATTTGCCTAACCATTATTTCAAGATTTTTGAAGCTCCTTGTTAGTTAAAAAGATGGAAAAAAATGTAGAAAACATTTTTTTGGACAGAAAATATAACCTATTCTGGAGGGTCCCAAGTCCGATTAGTGCATCATGCCTAAACTGAAAGCAGGAAGGTCTTCGTCTTCTACTTGCCAGAATTGTTTATCTTGCACTACTACCTGATGCTGTCATCTGTTTAATGGTGGAGAGTGACATTACTACTCTATAAGAAGTTGCAAGATTTCTCCACAGTTTGGAAGGTCTTAGGCTGTTTCCATGGTTTCAAACTTAGGATTACCTGTTGGACTCTAAATAGAACCTTAGACTGAGACTTTTTTTTATGTGGCAGAAAGGAGGAATTTGTTTCTTCTGTATGTTGAATGGATAAGTCAGTACTTTGTTTATTGCAGTATCAGAACCTGGCAGGCACGTTAGATTCATGTGATATCAAAAAGCATGTTGATTGCTAACATAGGAGAATGCTGGAAGTAGGTGTTTTAATGTACCACTGTTCTATAGGATGTTCATCCATAGTAAATGAGAAATGGTTACTGGAAAAATTATTTGGAAGGTCTTGCAGCAAATAAAGTACAGATCTGTCTCCAGTTGGTCTTAGTGAATTACAAGACAATTTCTCAAAAGAAGAGGTTGGATTACTGATGATAGATGCATCATGTGCAATAGTGAAATGAAATCATGTGACCATCTGTTAACAAGGGGTGAAGTGGCAGATGAGAGTTTGGCGTTTCTTTAAAATCTGTACTAGTGCACCTCCTATGTTCTCACTGGTTGAGCGAACAGACAACCTAGATAAAAGCTTCTATTTATTGTGTTCTCTTATTGGCTGGGATTCTTTTGTCTTTGACATAACATGGGTGTTATCGCATGAAAGTCAACAGGTGCTTCTGAGGAAATGTTCAAGGCCAGCCAAGCTGAAAGACATGGGTTTAAACTAATGGTAAAGATGCTTGGCTTTGGGTTCCAGAGATGGTTGCCTGCTGTTGTAGGGTTCTCTATTTTGTTGGAGTTTTGTTGTTTCATCTCTTTTTTTCTCTCTCTCTTTTAGTTCCCTTATTTTCACTTTCTTTCTTGTTTCTCCCTCCATCTCATTCTTTTTTAAAAAAAATGATAGGCTAATTATCCCATCCTTCAAAAAAAGAAATTTTAAACATTAGCTTTAAAATCTTCTTTTTTCAAGATTTCCTTTCCCAAGTTACAACCACAACTCGAGTTTCTACCTTCTCATGTCACCGAACACATCAAATAAAAAAGGTCTAAAAGCAGTTGCAAAGTTCGTGCAGCTAGGAGGTCAAATAATGCTGAGACTACAAGCATAGCACATACAAATAAATAACAATTTTCGAAATTACAAGTCATAATTGTCAAATAGCTAAGCTAGAGGACTTCTTGTCATGACCCAACCAATGGGCTAATTGATCCATGACCCGACCCAATGGGATAACTAATTCATAATTTGATTAAACCTAATATATTGGTCCAAGATGTTAAACACAAGTTAATACTAGTACATGTATTAGACTTTTAAAGTCAATCTAAATCTTTGTCCATTTCTGATGTAGGATTAAATCAAGTGTTGGATTTCTCATAGAGACTAAAAAATA
The DNA here is from genome assembly GCA_001649415.1 of Musa itinerans. Taxonomy (NCBI): domain Eukaryota; kingdom Viridiplantae; phylum Streptophyta; class Magnoliopsida; order Zingiberales; family Musaceae; genus Musa; species Musa itinerans. The sequence goes on along the minus strand of LVTN01000123.1, from coordinate 105,076 downwards.
GCCTAGGTAAAAACCAACATAACAAATTCAAGAAAGCTCACTTTATCATGCAAATTGCCCGCTACTAGGCGGTACCAAAGTTTTGAACTCGATACAAGGCTGTATCGGGCGAAAGCGGAAAGATCAGTCTTCCAACCTACAAACACAAGGAACATTGGTGCAAGCAGAGTCCCATCGTCAAATTCCCAACCCAAATCACAACGACGGAGAATATTAGTTGCAAGAAGAAGAAGGGGATTAAATCCAAGGTAGAGAAAGAAGACCGAGATCGAGGAGAGATCGTCATGGCGATGCCGAAAGGAGTCCCATCAATCAACTGTAGGGTGAGGAGATGTTGCCGCACTGTCACGCACTTAGCTGGTTTTGCCTAAGTCGTGCGGCACCCTTGCGTGTCCATCCGTAAATGTCAGCCTCCCTGAAACCTCATATGGTCCCTTAGGACCTACAAAATAGAAAACGAGTTAGAGAAAGCGTCTCACTCGGGATCCACAAGCAATCATTTCATTAAACACTTCATAGCCAATGTAAATTACAAACAGACTTTACAAGCTCTGAACGGTCGCACAACAAAGGGTCCAAAATGGTCCAGTACAGACCGAAATCCTCACAAGTGCCCACATGACACAACCTTTGTATGCAAGCCTAGGACAACCACCAAACCAAAGAAAATGGGGCTGCTAAGCCTACTGCAAGCTCTTTATATGTTATGCAATACATAAACAAAACCGAAAGACACGAACATACATAAACATTACATCGAACACCCCATTTACAATCTTGTTCGTGACAGCACGACGACGACGAGAAGTGGCTGGTGGAGGGCATCATCAGCATCCAACACAACGCCTTTTACATGCACCGTGCCTTGGTTGGAACCCAATCCCATTATGATGCACTAATTGCTAAACCTAACCTTCACCAGTCGCCCAATGTTATTCTACTTCTCATTTGACCCTAATCTCCTATCCTGTGTTAGGATTCCAATGACTTGAAGGATGCGCTCAAGTACTCGATGCAGATGCTATCGGAGTTGCAGACCTCTTTGCTCTCCCCGCACCCCCGCACAAATACTACGAACTCTGTGAGTTGGGATATCTATTTGATCTTGCTTGTAGTGAATGCTACTTGTGTAGAAGCTGAATCTTAATGTGTTTCTTTTCCAGGGACTAGGAAGATATGCGAGCGAGGGTTTTTAGTTATTTTAGGCGTACCATCGGTACACCTCGATACGTACCGTACCGAGTAAGGCTCAATACATTGGTACGAACCGAAATTGTGAACCTTGATCAATACTATGTATATATAAAAGTAAACACGAGTCACAATCAAGAATATATTCAATGCACATATGATGGTTGAGGCAAGAATAGCTAGTATTGTGAGACTTATTTACTACCTAAACACCAAGGTAATCAACTGTGACAACGGTGACACTGAGAGATACAGAGGAAAAGAAAAGAAACACAAAAAGAACTTTGTGAGACTAAATAAAAACAAGGCAACAGTCCATATTAGAGATAAGCACACAGCAAACAATATCCCAATTTGAGTCCAAAAGGATGCAGACAAAGTGAAGAAACTACTTCTATAAATTGATAAAAGTCATACTAGATAATCAATAATAGAGAAAAAAAATCTAGGATGGCAAGTTATAGGTATGTTTAATACAGGAGTGAGGATAGAGAGAAGTTACTTGAAAAACAAAAGCAAGTAATAGGAACTCATGATTTTGTTACTTTTATTAGCATTCGAGAAATCATATTATCACAGGGTCACGTTTCACAATTTAATGAATTTTATACTTATTTGATGGGATGGTTAAGAGATCCTACTAAGATTTGGAAAAAATTTGGAAATAAAATTAAATATGTCAAACTAGCTCATTCAGCAAACTTTACAAAACAAAAGTTTGATAAATGGTGAAAAACATTTTGGTTATTTACATAAGAATGAAGAAGATATTAAAAGATTTGGTTATTTACACAACAATGAAGTAGATATTAAAAGCTAGAAAGATAGAAGAGAGACTTGCAAATATACCTATTGGCCTTAAAAAAATCAATAATAACTTACTAAAAAGAAAAATAAAATAATAAGATCCTCATACCGATGTATCGACCAAGTAGGGTCTGCAATACCGAATTATGCCGCCCGGTACGGGCGATACGTACCGGTCCGACAGACTACCGATACATGGACCGCCCGCTACCGGTACGGTCGATTTCGACTGTAGCAGTGCTACAGTGCTCGGTACACCTGAGTGTACCACTCGGTACATACGTACCGTACCGTACCGAGCCCAGGTCAAAACATCGGTACGGTACGGTATTGCGAACCTTGCGACCAACTATCAGTACGGTACATACCAAGCTATACCGAGCATATCGACACATGGTACATGGAGACATATCAATGTACCGTCCATACCGGTCTCCTGTCGAACCAGTACATATCGCTTGTACCGAGCGATATGGCATGGTATAACGAACCTTGATGAAGACTATATATAAGACAAATGATAGAGAAAAAAAATTAGAAGAGAGACTTTGCACATAATTTTTATTGGCAATATAAAAGACACAGGATACAATTTCATAAAGCATGATGTCATGGACTACAAAAAAGGAAAATAGCTTTGAGTAGTTATTTAATTGTGGATGATGATGAAGATTATATAACTGTGAAGAACAAGAAACTTGAGACAATTGCATTCCTGATGATGAAAGAACTGTATAGCAGGTGAGCAGGGTTCTTATTTCTTTGCAATAGAAAACACTCAGCATATGCTAACAATAAGTTTCTGTAATGTACATATTTAGTGATACTATTGTCTTAATTAATAAGAAGGACCAGATATTACCTTAAATCAGCATTAGAGTAAGAAGCTCTATGTAATCTGCAGCAGAATAAGTTAGAATAAGATGAAAAGTATGGAACGCAATTCGATTTATATGCCATGAACTAAGACAAATTGAGATAAATTCATAAATACCAAAAAAGTAAAAAGTTTCATATCTGTAACTGAATCTTCAACAAGGGAAATTAAAAAAGACAGTGCACATAGGATGAAAGTAGTTGGTCAACATGGAGTCATGTACCTTGTGTTATGTGCTCACAAATGTCATTTAGGAAACCAGATAAATTTTTTAAACAACCTATGAATCAACAAAAATTGGACGTGTAGTAATGACTATGGATCTTTGAAATACTACACTTACAGATCTAAGATGAGTCCTTAAAATTGATTACTTCGATGTAAATTCCTTTTTTATTGTGTTTAAGGAGTCTTAGACAACCTAATACATTAGATAATTTACTGAGAGCATTTTTTATCATAAAAAAATTGTAAGCCAAACGATCATAAAATGAAAACCAAACTATGTGCTTCCCATAATTTCCATAATAATTTTGATATTAAATTATAATTACAAATTTTCTTCCCTCACCACCAAAAGATAAAAACAAAAACATCTAGGTTTCTTTATGATGTTTCACATTGGTGTTGGAATAAAAATATTCCACCTTTCAACAACCTATAAAGCCACTACCAAGCCCTACCAGTCCAATATTATGAGTTCAAGCTAGTGCTAGCTACAACATGCAGGCTAGTTTATCCTCTGCTAGTCAGCTCCTTTTGATCTCCAAAATAGCAAGTGATTCTGTTTCAGAATGACGAAGGCCTTCTAAGCCCATTTCTAGTCAAGTTAGAACGCAGAGGGCTAATCAAACATCCTCTCTATATCTTATCAATAATATATTTAAAATTTTCATTTTTCTTGTATATTTTCCTATATGCTCATGCATCACTTGTTGACTCCAGCAACTTTTATGATTTTCTGATATTGCCAATGACAACATTATCCTCATAGAAAGGATGTTTATTAGCTTTCCAAGCCCTACCAGTCTAGTATTTTCACGGGTGTCTTTAATAGTATGACAACATCTCCTATTGTCCAGTATGCACTTCCCTCTTATTCACATTAATCTGATCATTATGATGTTCATAAACAATCCACGATGACAGAATCCTCTGTTTCATAAATCTAATCTGATCATGATGATGTTCATAAACAATCCATGATGATAGAATCCTCTGTTGCACTAATAGACCACAAACCAATTTCGTGCACACCTTTTGAAAACATGATTGTGGACATGGACAAGCATGTGGCAGAAAGACATCAACGAACCAATGTCACCATAGCACAATCTTCATCAGATCCAACTAACAAGAGCGCTACCATTTTATATCATCTACCTACTTCATAACCTGAAGAATTTTCTGGAGGTTCAAATAAGTCCTTAAATCATCCTGGAAAATTCACAGGCCTGCTGAGATTAACAATGGAGCACCAGCCTAGCAACTATCAAACTCGTACATAATCTGTTTGGAGCTGTTCAGCTGTTGGAAAAAGTGCTATCCATTTTATATCATCAGTTAAGCTTTGGTGCCTTTACCTTATTTATAACCTGAAGGCAAGGTTTGCAATTTTGTCCGGTACAATACAGTTTGGTAAGGATGGTATTTACTGGTCCGATGACTTACTGATATTACAAACCAGGGTAAACTGGATGGTATGCCTGGTTCAAAGCCTATACTGCCTGCTACACTCAATACAGGACCTATATTGGACAGTTTATTTGTTTTTTCAGCCATTTTTTCAGGATTTTCTTGAGGCTCGATATGTCCTGGTGTGTCGACACTGAATACACACGGATCGGTATGGTACCGCTGTGAATCCTGACCTATACACTATCGGTACACAAAATTGCAAACCTTGCATGAAGGATTCTTTAGAAGCCCAAATAAGCCCTCTAATCATCTTGGAAAACTCACAATAGGTTGAAATATTTTAACCAGTACGTGGTTAACCCTATACATAATTTGCCGGGAGCTATTCAGCTATTAGAAAGCATGCTAGGGGTAGGTTGCTCAAGCATCTAATATCTCCTCAAGTTCTAAAGCAACGGAAGTCAATTTTGCCCACCATATAAAATTTGGCTTCAGTAAGTGGTGATAAACAAGGGCAACATATAAATTCAATCAATTCCTAATTGTTGAATGTACAAATCATAACGGTGACTAAACTTATTTTTTATGACGTAACATCTTTCCAGAACATGTTAAAATAATGGACAGCAAATTCAAAGACATATATGAACAATAAGATCCCCACCCTTCACCTCAGAGTTAGGATGGATGTAAGGAACAGAGAATTGTTGAGCAAACAGGTGAGGGTTAGTCTGGCCTCCTCACCAAATGATATTCTACTTTTCATCTTTAGTTGAATATACATTTTCATCGTTATATTTTAGCTTGTGTTTCCAGGAATCCCTAGAGTCCAATTATGAGCCTATCTAGCATCTAAGATTCTTAATATGATTATAACATAGGGTAGCCATGTTGTTTAACTCCTAATATTAATATTTGGAGAGTTCTAGTTGTCTCTTTTTGATAGGATATTGGAAGAGACAGGATTATCAAAAGAACATCATTTCTCACATAAGACCTCATATTATAAGCTAGCTATATATGTGGTTGTAGGTCCTTGAGATATGGTTTAGAATTTATTTATTTTCTTTACACATAAATAGTAAATTAGTTTAGAGTGGTTAATTCTATTCTCGTGTTTTATCATGGGAAGCCGTTTCTCCACCTCAAACTAAAGAAATACTTGATATAAAAGGGTTAGATCCTGTCAATTTATACCCCAACTGCTGCTAGACAGCACCAAATACATCCCATTACTCCCACAACTCTCCCTATCCCACAATGCCACTGCTTCCCAAAACCATTTCAACAACACATTGTCCTAAATTTTCTAACAATAGAAGTCCTATAAATCAGCCAAAAACATAATCCAAAAGCCACAAAATCCAAATGCCTGAATCTAATTGTCAGTAAGATTGAAAGAACAATTGGAAACAAGCTGAATCCATTACTCGGTTGTATTATATATGTTCTGTACATATCCTCTAAGCTTGTTTGTGTGATACTATTGTTGTAAGCATAAAATCTGTAATATGCTGTATTAAATGCGAAAATAATCTTTTATGCTAGGATTGAAATCAAATAATTAGATTTGGTTTAACGATGCATACCTTTTGATATTATCTGAAAAGATATCTCTGTTTGATCTGCAAAAGCACCGTCTTTAATCCAAGATTGCTATGAATCTGTAAAAGGAACTAGATCCTTCTCCTCTCTTCCTATCTTTTCACAGGACCACCTAGATTGATGGTTAGGGAGAAGAGTTGAGAAAAAGACTGTAATCCCTCAACTGAGATAACCTTTCTATTCCTCTCGTTTCTTTCTTGTCTTATTGTTCGGTCACTAGAGGTCCTGTCTATTTATAGGCGAAAGTAGAGGGTCTAGGATAAGTAATTAGGAGAGTTCTTCCCATCAAGGTTATCTCCTAAGGAATCCTACTTTAAGTTGACTTCTTTTCTATTGATCAATATATTCCAACAGAATTCAATTAGTTATATTATATATATCTTATCCAATTATAAATAGCCACAAAATCTAACAATTGTTACTTAGCATTATGCTTATAGCTTTACAATCTGGTAATCAGTATTTGTGTTTTTGTTCTCTCTCCATTTCTCAGCTTCATAGAGCAAACTTCATGCTTGCCATCCACATCGTATGTACTTAAACTCGTTACATAACTAAATTTACTTTTATCTACAAAGAAACCCAAATATCTTAGTCATTGCAAAAGGGAAAACATGTTGACCAAGCTCATAAGCTTTGTCAAAGCTACAGTTTTAAGGAATTCCTAATTTGCCATTAGTAACTAAGAAAGCCAAGTAAAACAAAAGATGGAAATTTTCCCTTCCCAAGACCTATATTTCAACAAGATCCACTTTGAAGGCTCTTCTTTTGCTAATTCAAAGAAGTATCATCACTAAAATATACATCAAAAAGACAAATAGGAAGTATTGCTCTAGATCACACAGCAATATGTATTGATTGATATTTACCAGGCTGATGAAAAATTGACATCAAGTCATATTATTTATCTTCTTTTCCATGATGTTGCATGCTATATACAAATGTATACTATAAAGTATAACCATTGTATGAAAGAGCACAACATATGTTAGATAAAAATATAAAATTATCATGCTATGCAAATAACTATATATATAGCAAAATCATATCAATTTATAGAGAAAAAAGTATATCAACATATCATGGCAACGAAAGATAAGAAGCATGAAAATGTTAAGCTTCCTTTTGATTGGTGAATCTTCTCACTGATAATACTGGTTATACTAATATTTATACATGTATTGTATGATGGAGTTGCAAATGAAAACAAAATAATTACAATGACTTAAGATTGTATATCATACATATAAAATTTCAGAATTGACAGGCTGCAGCACACCAAATAAGAAGAAAGAAAATCACTTGATGAAATTGATTCAATGTTTTCTCCTCAGTTTATCCAGCCAATTAGCATCATGAATTCAATTTGTAGAAGAATTACCTGATGAAGCATTTACAATCTTTTGACGTTGACTTTCCTGGTCAACTTCCACTCTTAGTCCCATTCGAGAAATTTCAGGTGTAATAACTGGTTCCTTCTGCTCAAGTTCAGCTACTTTGTACTGGTTTTCTAGATTTCCATCCAGCAAGTATCGCACTGACAATGTTGCCCATTCTCTCAATAAAGGCCAACATCCATCAACAACACACCGTCGCAAGAGCAAAGAGATTCCATCTTGCTTTCTGATATCATCTTGAACCTGCTTCCTTCCGTGTAGGAAATTGCAAATGACAGAAACTACATCTGTCTCAAACCCTACGTAAGGACAAACTTTCAAATATGTGGATGTCTGTATTGCCCGGTTCTTAGCAATATATGCGGGATCCAGTTCTCGAAGAAATCTTAAAAGAAGTTGTAGGAGGCCTGCAGATAGCAGTGAGTTAGCAGGGTCCTCTGCAGCTGGTGAGGAATGAACCTTCCAGCAACATATATTCCTCAGAATTATAAATGAATACTTTAGAATATCAGTTACAAGCCAACAAGTGGGAGAAACAGAATGGCTTTGGGACCTAGCATCAACAACTGAAGAAGCTTCTTCCAAAACTTGCAGAACACTAAGGGCAAAATTTTTGGAAATGCTGTCAAGGTATCCAGGCCAGCCAGTCAAGTAGTCTGATAGTGTTTCAAGAAGGAACACTTGCCCATTAGAAAATTTCTTATATGTGCAGTCAACACCACCGGAACCATCCAATATAATTGTTGAACTTAATCCCTGAAACACTCTGGTGAAATATATTCCCTCCATACATGCTTTACCTAAGAGCCAATAGAAGTACTCCTCTTTATGACAACCTGCAAACCAGAACAAATCATGGAGCCAATATTTTAAATAAACAACTACCACTTCACCAACCCTGTAGGTATCTTTCACAATGCTGGAAAGAGAGATGCCAGAAAACATAAATAATTTGAGATGTGTCAAAAAAGTCCATGATTTGAGGAATATAGACAACAACGAAAAAATAATTGGGTCTGGCAGCATCTACTTCTAAGCAATTTGAAGCTTCATACATTCTGGACCTAACAGCATTAGAACAAAAATCAAGCACAGAGATGATTTTAACTCGTACTCAGAAAGCCACTGTACTGTATTGAACTCCTCCTCATGCAAATTCTTTGGCCAAGATCACTGAGATTTAGAAGTTAAGTTTCGATTCTTGAATAATAGACTTGAAATTATGCAAAACAAATGAAACGGACCAAAGAAAAAAAAACAGAAAAAGGTAATACCTTGTATGTTTCAGACAACAACCTAGAAACAAGTTTAAAGAAGATAAGTATAAGACATATCTAGGGTTCAGCGCTTAATGCCAGCAAGATTTTAACATCTTTAAGAAAGATAATATGGTTTCGAAAGATTTTAAATTTGTTAGAAAGAAAAGGCAGAAACTGACCTCGGGACATGGTGTAGACAATGTCCAAGACGATCGGCAAGCCTCGCCCGGCATCACAAAGCTCTCCCAATCTCCGGCGCCCTCCCGTGGCAGAACAGCACGTATCCAAGACCATGCAGAGGCTATTGCACACCGCAGGGTCGTACATCGCGGCAATTTTGCGGAACCAGACGGGAAAGAACCGGGCCCAGACGGCGGCGCGGTGCGCCTCGCCGGCCGAGGCGACATTGCCCAGCACCTGAAACACCGTTCGCACTACCTCAGTCGACACCGGGAGGCCGGTGAGAAAGACGGAGGCCAACCTATCGACGCCGCCCGACTCGACGAAGGCGTCCTGGTTAGCTGGCTCGTCGGCGCAGAGGTTTCGGACGAGGCGGAGGCGGGCGATGAGGACGGGCGCGGTGGAGGAGGAGATGCGGCAGAGGACAGCCGCGAGGGCTCCGTCGGCGTTGAGCCGAGCGCGGCCAGCCGCGGTCCTTGATAAATTCACCAGTGATTCCACGAATTCCACACGATCGTAGTCGTCAGCCGGGTGCTCCATGGCGAGGGTATCCCCTGACCCCTGGGCTTCGTGTCGTGCTGCCGTGAAAGCCCTTCTCGTCGCGCGCGTTTGTTCGGCGGTCTCGTAATTGCTCGCCCGAGTTCGAATCCGAAAAACCGCAATTTCTTCAGAAGAGAATAAAAAAATGCTCATACAATAAAATAAAATGGTCGGAAACGCACCGTGGGAAACGGAGTTGAGACTTCGTTTCCGCTCTGATACCTCAAGAATTTATTATTTGAATATGCCGCTTTAATTCATTTTACATTTGCACGCGTTAGTCTCTTTGAGTCTGCGCCTTATCAAAATGCATATAGTTCATTTGGTGCTTCTAATGGGTAGGTATATGTTTACATTAATAACATGGATGATCAATGATATGAAAATAATAATGTTATCAGTACCTCATCAATATCTCATGATTGATATTTCGATATTTAAGTGACTGACACTTGGGTACCAAATAATCGACATATTAATAGTGTCACGTGATTGATACAGATGATCGATATCTTGATATCACATTTAAATACTCGTGGGTGACATGTCTATGATCTTAAAATATTATTTAATACGTTTTACCTCTCACATATTTTTTGAATTTGAAATAATACAACTCTATATTATAAAAGTCATATTATAAAATTTTTGGTAAGACCTTGATTGACTCCAACTATATATCATAGAATCAAATTTAATTAATATTTATATTATATTTTAATCCAAAATTTATTATGATTGTGTCAAAGATTAATATAAGTTTTTTTTTTTTTTAAGGATAAGTGATGAAATTAGGATTCGAACGTATGACCTTGCGATGTAGTGTGAAAGATTATTAGCTAAGCTATCTAACATCTTCAAACACCTTAATTAAATTTTCAAACCTCAACTTTTGGTAAAAAGGTCTGGTATACCATCACCATACTAATATTTAAGGTGTTAAAAATATATTAGTTAAGGTTTGGAACTCTCAACCTTTGATAAGATGGTATAATAAAATGTATCAATTAATATTTCAAACATTTAACCTTTGGTAAGAGGGTATGGTACACCACTATTAGACTAATATTTAAGATATAAAATATATTAATTAAGACTTTGAACCCTCAACGTTTAATGTATAAGGTGTATCAATTGATATTTTGAACTCTTAATTTTTTATAAGAGTTCAGAACACTATCACTAAATTAATATTTAAGATGTTAAAAATATGTTAGTTGAGCTTTCGAACCCATGACCTTCAACAGGAAGTCTAATAAAAATATATTATAAAATATATCAATCGAGGTTTTGAACCCATAGTTTTGGTAAGAAAGTCTAGTAAACCACCCTCAAATCAATATTTAAAATATTAACAATATATCTATTAAAATTTTAAATCTTTTATTTTTTTAAAAAAATAAATATATTATTATTAAATAATATTTAAGATATAAAAAATATTCGTTAGATATCGATTCCTCCATCTTTATTACAAAATGCTCTTCTTTGATGCTGTAACCACTGACACAAGTTTCGCCTTTACCCGACCACCATCATACTCGGTCCCACCTCCCCTCTTATTTACCCCTACTGTGGTTATTCAAGACCGATAGAGAGTGCGGTGGTGCCCACAAGGAAAAAAGAAATAAGCGTCATGATGGCGGTGAAAGCGACAATCTAAATCGACCCTTTTTGTATCAAAACAATGTACGACTGTTTTCTCAAATCAAGTTTCGAAAGACCACGTCTAATATTCCAAAAATTATCTTTTAATTATTTCTTGCTAGTTCCAGACATCTGTCGTGGTATTCTCATTGGCGTAAATGGAAAACCAGTCAAGAACGCTGTTGTCGTTCACAGCACATGTAGACAAACACAGTAGGCTTGGGATTTGACGAGTCTTCTTCGGACCTCGAGGACCATCGTTGTGCTTGCTGACTCACGCGTGTCCTTATCACCTGTTCTGTGTTTGCTTATGCTTAAGACCTAATTAAAATGGTCCCCGGAAAGGCCTCCGCCGGCTTCCTGTCCTATTCTCGATGCAGCACTTGCGAGACGAGCATGCCGACTCGGAAAATGTCATTCCATCCATATACATATATCTATAAGACGATCCATGCTCACATGTTGTCATTGGATTTCGGATTTTCGACCCGTTAAACAACTCTCTTTGTTCCTCCGTTCTTGTCATCTTGTTAACAGTATCTTGCTTCGTTCGTTGCACGCCATGCTTTGATCTCGAGGGTATTTGTTTATGGTTTTATTAATAGTCTATCAAAGAGAAGGAATCATAGACCATCGGAGTAGACCGTACATATTTACTATTTTCGGTAAATCCAGGTAGATATAAATTATATCTCGTCTCGCTGGTGAGCCAGCAAGCAGGGAAAGGGAGAATCAGGATAATGGGCTCTCCTGTGGGACCCGTTGCGTCAACCAATATGGCTTGGCGCTCCCATGTTTGACGTCTTGGGAGGGACGCGGACCTTGCCCTCGTCGAAGGCCAAAATGAACGTGCAACATCACGGCTCTCAGATCTAATCAGCTGCCAGTATTTCACAGCTCACCGATGCTTTCGTACTTCTCACGTTACTTATTCTACGATTGGAGGTATCGGTCGGATCCCATAACCGCGTCCAATCACAGGGAAGGTAGATGGACAGCCAAAGGGATAAATAAGACTTGCAGCAGAATTCAAATGTCCTGGCTCTCTATTCTCACCCTCATTTTTTCTCAGATCACGCGCATTACCAATACGAAGACCGCCGACACCAGGAGAGGCGAGCGTATACTTTGCAACCACATGACAGAAGTTAGCTCTCACGCCACCTGACTCCCTCTTGCAAATCCACGTCACGTGCTTCTCGAAACATTAAAAAATGAAGCTCCACGTGACGTGGCACCGCCTCCGTATCCGAGATATTCTCCTCCCCAATCCCCTCCATACCTCACGCCCCTGTTCGCTGTCTTCAACCACCAAATAGGTTGTTGCAAGGTGCTGTTATTACAACTTTACCGGTTACTTAGTGAAACAGTTGCGGTGATACAGCTTTGAATCATTCTTCCCAGACATGGTGATGCACATATTTATCATTCATGTCCATACAGCTTGGGCTTGATTGATATCTTTGAGATGTGTGCAGATGGCAACAAACGATGGGAGTTCTGTCCGCTGATGCTACGTTTCACCAAGTGGAGGGTGGGATTTCCTGGGACTACAAGGGCCACTATTCGAGACAAAGCTCCTGCATTCAAGGGTGACGATATCAACTCTGCTATAATTGCCCCACAGGGAACGGCTTTGGGTGCCACCGCCACTGCTTCCCTCAACCCACTCTGCGCCCTCTGCGTTTCATTCAATCCTCAGATCCGGTAGGTTCGATCGATGGGTCTGACGACGGAGAACGGCTCCACGGCAGCCGGGAAAGAGGCCTCCGGCCTCAAGTTCCTCATCTACGGCCGCACCGGGTGGATCGGCGGCCTGCTGGGCGGCCTCTGCACCGAGCGCGGCATTCCCTTTGTCTACGGCGACGGCCGCCTCGAGAACCGCGCGCAGCTCGAGGCCGACATCGCCGCCGCCTCCCCCACCCACGTTTTCAACGCCGCCGGTGTCACCGGCCGTCCCAATGTCGATTGGTGCGAGACCCACCGCGTGGAGACCATCCGCGCCAACGTCGTCGGCACCCTCACCCTCGCGGACGTCTGCCGCGAGCGCGGTCTCATCCTTGTCAACTTTGCCACTGGGTGCATCTTCGAGTACGATGGCGCCCACCCCCTTGACTCTGGGGTCGGGTTCAAAGAGGAGGACACGCCCAACTTTGTTGGGTCTTTCTACTCCAAGACCAAGGCCATGGTATGTGATGATGCCTTCCTTAAAATAAGTGATACACCACCTTGTCGATATAGATCTGATTGTCTTCGTTAGGATGCATTAAATCTGTGTGTCAGATGGTTGAGATCTTGAGATTGAGGACAGCAGTCTATGGTTTGGGATTATGGACATTGATAGCTTGCAGGTAGCTGAAGGAGTTTTCTGACGCGAATGAATCGTGTTTAAGAAACAATTTGTTGATAATATCCATTTGGGTCAAGGATGATAATGTCGGTAGGTGGTTCTGGGAAAGCTGGTGCACTTCGAGATCTGATCGGACCATATGTACTATAAAGCAAGAGTTAATCTAGCTTGGGATTGATGCAATGGAATGTTTGTGTTCTTGCAGGTAGTGTATGGGATCTAGTTGATTGCAGTAGTGATAATAGTGACGGGTGTGAATCAATAATGCTGGTTAAGTGGATGAATCAAATAGAATCAGGAATTGAGGAAAGAGGAGTGACTAGGTAAATATGAGAGGGCCACCATTGGGGGAGTCGTAGTCCAAGCAAGATCAAGCATATCTTGCTCGATCTCAGGTTAAATTAATTTTTTGTCATAACTTTATTTCAAGTTTGGTTTACTTGTTACATAATTGTTTTCATCTGTAAGCGAAATTTTAAGTTGAGCTGAAATTGAGCCTGAATTGAGTGGTTCGCTGAGGTACATCTTCATCATGAACCAAATTAATGCATAAAAGAACCGGATTTTCTATTCGATATTGTATTGAGATTTTCATGTTCAATTCTAACTTGATGTATTAATATATTTTTAATTTATATAGATGTTCATAAATTGTACAAAACATATCTTTACGTAAAACATGTGTTCATAGATAAAATTAAGAACAATATAAATAAGTTATATAAACATGCCTTCATGCATCTGATACAAAACTTAAGTATTCAGAGTCTAGTAGTTACTACTTGGAGTTGTGCCAACATTGGTCGGTTGAGCTCCTTTTGAAGCTTCATTTTCATAATGTGCTTTCTCCTACTCCTGGATCTATCTTTAATTCATGCATTTAGCAGTTATTTCTGCTGATCTTTGAGTCCTTCCTTGATGTTTATCTTGATTTATAGTTAAATTCTCTAGCTGATACTTTTAGATGATGCCTGTTGCTTGTGGTATCGTTGCATTTTCCGTCACATTAGAGATTGATATCATCCATTGTCTAGGAGATTACTTCCAGATTGTGTATTTAATACATAAGATGAAAACATGGATAACCTGCATGCAAGGCCAGGCAAGTGCTCTTTCCAATTTTTATGCCTGATTGAATTATCAACATCCCAACATTACTGTTATATGTATGAGTCGCAAATAGCAAGGACTTAGATGCATCTGATCTTTAGAAAAATAAAGATTTACAATTTTGGTAGGCTCTGAGGTTGAGTTCAATGGTACTTTAGTTAAGCAGCCGATTTAAGATATTACCAGACTAAATCATATTGATAGATTCAGTTAAATCTTTCTGGAGATGAAGATAATTTATTTGAAGCCACTTGGTGGATTGACCATTGCTTCTGAAATAAGATCAGTTCTTCCCTCTATTTTAAATAGGTCGGTGCATATACCATGGTGCAATATATTTGTTCACTATGTTTTTTTTTTTCTAGTACCACCATGCAATGTGTGTTATCGGTTGATCCTATCAATTTCTTAAGGTGTGCATCTTTGACAGGTTGAAGAGCTGCTGAAGAACTATGAGAACGTGTGCACCCTCCGTGTTAGAATGCCGATCTCATCAGATCTGTTAAACCCTCGCAACTTCATCACCAAAATCACCCGCTACGAGAAGGTTGTTAACATACCCAACTCCATGACCATTCTGGATGAACTTTTGCCTATATCAATTGAAATGGCAAAGAGGAACCTCACTGGCATATGGAACTTCACCAACCCTGGTGTCGTCAGTCATAACGAGATCTTGGAGATGTACAGAGACTATATCGATCCAAAATTTACATGGAAGAACTTCAACCTGGAGGAGCAGGCAAAGGTGATCGTTGCCCCCAGGAGCAACAATGAACTGGATACCACCAAATTGAAGGGGGAGTTCCCAGAGCTTCTGCCCATTAAGGAGTCGCTGATCAAGTACGTCTTTGAGCCAAATAAGAAGACATCCATGGCCTGAGCGGTTGGTCTCTGTGGTTTTCTTTCTTTTTTTGCTTCAATAAGGTAGTTGTTTCGGTTTGTTGGGTCAATGTATTCATCAAATGATGAACGTGCAATTCATATTTAATTACGGGTTGTTGCCTTGTGTTCTATCACGCCTTGTAGTGGGACTGATGAAGAGAAGTGCGTGTTCGAGAATTATGTGCCCCGTTGTTGCTGTTATGTATATCACAGGAGCTAGCGAGGGCATTGCGAGAGCTATGCACCATTTCAATTATGGTTGTTTTCATTGATGGTGGGAATTAGCTCAGAACGTGGCATTCGGGTTTCTCGTTTCCAAGAGTAATATTGCTCTTGCAAGTGGGCTGAGGTCTGAATAATTGATATCTTTTTTTATATTTTATTCTTGTTTAGGCGAAAATAACTTATTGTGTATGTGTGTTCCAACAGTCCAAGGGGGGAGAACCCAATCGATCCTACCTCTAGTCGATCTCCATCTACCCATAACATCTAATAGAAACCAATTTCGACTTACTTTCGTCTCTTATCGTCTTCAATGGTAGTATTGATCCGAATGAATGCATTATTGACTTTTGTGTCCAGATGTCTCTCTATGACACCTTAGGTGCTTTAATGTGCCACGTATTTTCGACGATATTAATAGGCCCAACGTATGAGTGGTACACTCGCCTAAAGCCACTCTTGGTCAGCTCCTTCGCTTAGCTTGCAAAGGAGTTTGAACTCTACTTCGATAATAATGTTGCTCGGGTTCAGGCAAAAAGAGAAAGAGACACTCTTTGATTTCATCATTCGATTCACCAACGAAATCTGAGACGTCCAAGAAGCTCATTTGTCACTTGTGATTTAAGCCATCATGATGGGGCTCAGACCCTCTTACCTTTTATAGTCATTGGTGGAGAGGTTACTAATGATTATACTCGAGGTCCTTTAGAGGGCTAACCAATACATAGCTATTAAGGTGATGGTCTCAAGTAAGCGTGAGGAGATGTGCAAGAGGCCATGATAGGAGCAACCAATGTTAGCTCCATCCCCAAGGTCACCTTGGTGAAGAAAATAAGACCAACTTGAGCCACTTCCACCGAAACCCGAGTTGACCCACCTTAACATGACGAGAACTAAGATCTTCTTACAAATAAAAGAAAAAATGTTCTTGAAGGACTCTTAACCAATGAAGACACCAACCATTATAAATGAGGGACAAATCCAAGTATTGTCACTTCTGCCATGACTATGGTAATCATGCACAAGCCAATAGGCTCAATCACTTACATTATGATCTATGTGTGCATCGATGTATCTCCATGACCAATGATCATCCATCTCGTTATCGTCGGATCTGCCAGCACCTCGGTGTATTTCCATGCGTCGCAATCGTCCGAATCAACCTCGAGGGTCTCGTTGCCATCTCTAGGCTATCGTCGTACCTTCTCGTGTAATTAAATATAATTACAAGCACACAACAAAAAATAAAAAATGAAAGCTCATAAGCCCCAATAATAATTACATACATCATACAATCTATAATTTCTTCCACATCAGACATCACTCATATATATATATATATATATATATATATCGATGATAATATCGATGATGACCTAGCCAACAAATAAGAGAAGAGTAGATGGACTTGAATTTTTGCCTGGTCTTCTCTGTGAAATCCAACTAGAATTTTGTATTCTCCATGATCACTAGCAAATATTATTAGGCCCGCCTATTTCTCATCAACATTCTCCGTTATGCAGCACCTCTCTAAATATGCACTGAA
This sequence comes from Musa itinerans, assembly GCA_001649415.1. Taxonomy (NCBI): domain Eukaryota; kingdom Viridiplantae; phylum Streptophyta; class Magnoliopsida; order Zingiberales; family Musaceae; genus Musa; species Musa itinerans. Next base: position 87,822 of record LVTN01000123.1, on the reverse strand, counting down.
CAGTCTCTCTCGAGAAATGATTGAATGAAATATGGTCATTCTTGAATTACAAATGGCCTTGCACTCACTTGTCTTGTGACAAAAGACAAGGTCACCGAACTCAACTAGGATAATAGTGGGACCCTTTCTTTGTCTTTGTCACCTCAAGCAACAGAGCGGTGGAGTGGCCGAGAAACGTGCCTCGGAGATACTGGAATCAGATCTCGAAGAATTCACACCCATTCATCCTTTTCTTCAATACAACCGCATGTTATAATTGTCTATTGCCCAATCGTCCTCTCTGAATCATTTCTTGCACCAATTCCTCGATGCACCAGAAGCATCAGTAGAATTCAAGATATGGACTATATACATCATCAATGGGTGTATATAATACGTATACATAGCTGCAATTGCAAGTGGACAGACGATAGATCGGCACCGGGGAAAGGGAGAAACCATTCATGGATCAATAGAGAGTGTTGTATGTGAAGAAGGTAGCAGAGATGGAGGCTAGACAAATTAGTAGAGAAGGGAGCAGGGTGATGTTTAGGATATTGTCTTCACCAAAATAACCAGCCAATGTGATTGTACCATCTGCAACCACCCGGGCCAAGGTTCCTGCTTCCGTCGAGAGCAGTCCGCCATTGTAAGTTCCACGGGCAAGTCGAGTCGACATAACTCGAGATAGAAGTGATAGGTTAACCCCTGGATTGGAGTTAATTAAAGATAAGACACGAAGATAAAGCAGTACACGAAAACAAAAAAAATTAGTGCTCTCTAACAAGTGCAACGATTACTAATGGAAAATGCAGTAGTTAGTGCTTATGGACACAAATAAATAAGGTGATGTGATTAATTCACTACCCATACACGGTGCAATTTGTAAAGCAGATATTGAGCAAAGGGATAAAAGGAAAGCACAAAATTAAAGCCATCACATGACTTTTTTTATTCCTATTTCTTGATGTCCAACTAAACATACAAGGTCACTTCAGATCAAATGAGGTAAGAGATGTTCACCAATATATATCAATTAAGTCTTAAACTCAACAGGGTCAATGTTTCATCATTCTGCAAGAACTAGACATCGTACAATGCAGTGGATGGCTTAAGGACTCAGAAAAGAATAACCATGAGGTACTGCCAAAGTCGATGAAACAAACCCAAAACAAAAAGCATGCTTCTAATAGATAAAACTAAGTATTAGATTAATTCAATGAGCATGAAGAAGTAGACAAACTTACGTTCGTTAAAGAGATACTCTCAGTGCTTAGATTTAAACTAATTGTTAGAAGATTCCATGTTGTCCTTGTTATAGCATATAAATGAAGTAGGTTTAAATAATAAATATGAAGTGGAACTGGTTCATGTTCTGCAAGGAAAGGTTACAGTAGTTTCTCAAAGATCCCTTTTAAAGCCGCAAGTCTGGTATTTTCATGGGTGCCTTACACCATAAATTTTCACTATGTATATTATTCTGCTTGTGTATTCCCAAAATTTCCCTCTTATCATTCCTTTGGAAGCTTATAGCACTACATTTGTCAATAATTTGAATAAAATTTGACAGCCAAATTACTTGCACTGTTTACATCAGAATCTAGAATAGGCTGCTACTAAATCACCATATATTCTTAATGAGAAACAGAGAAAAATACAAAGGAAATAAATATTGCAGATTCAGTTTTATTTACTTTCATTTTTAGCAGCAATCTAGTACCTTCAAGAACTTCCGCAGACACGAATGTGATGAGTGCTGAGCTGACATATTGTGGTACAGAGTATGAACTGGTCACACGAAAGCTAAAGATTATACCTACTAGTAATATAATTTCAGATACCAACAGAATTTTCCTGAAAAATTGAAATAAATTTAAATTAAATAGAAACTTAAAAATTGAAAAGAGAATACTGAATCAAAGTTTACCAGACACAATTGAAAGTTGAAACTATCAAAGAGAGGTCCTTTTGGTAATTTTTCTAGACAGATTAGTGCAGAACCCAAATTCAGGATGCAACCTTGAATTGATAATTTCACAAGATAGACAACAATTCAGTGCATGGCTTTATTTTCAAAGTGATTTTATTGGATTTGATGTAATTTTGCTTTCACAAGTAGCAGCAGCATGTTAATTTTATATTCATCAGCTATTCTGACATTTGTCGTTGATCGATGAGAAAAATAAAAAGAAAATATTCTAGTCCCTAATTGCAGATGGTGTCAAGGTGATTGGTTGAGGAAAATATAACAATTTTACATTAGCTTCATAATACCATGGTTTGTTGCAGGCTGTGCGGTAAGCCTGCCTGCAGGTCTTTGGACCTCAGAGAGTCCCCGGAGGGTGGGTCTCTTTTGAGGTGTAATAGAGGTTTAACTTTAAAAAAAAAAAAAAGAGGCCCTCTTTTCACTTCTAACAGCTATATTCCCTTTCCCTTCCTGTTCACTCATCCTTACACTCTTGAAACTAACCATCATCAATCAAAAGATGGATCAGTACATGTCAGAGCAAACATGCATATATTAACATCCTAATTGCTCATAGTCTGTGTATAATCAAACAATAACGAATTATTACCGTTTATCAGAGCAATATGGCAGAAGATTTCATGATCACATTGGATACTGAAGAAAAAAAATCCAGAAAACACAGTACTAAGAAACTGAAGCAATATTTACCCAACTTTATCTCTTTGCATTTTAATGCATAAACAAGATGATAATTTTGCCTTGGTTACCTGTCCTCAAACATGTTGGTTATGTAGCTTCCAATTATTGCATTTACTGGAAGAACTGTCAGACCAAGAATTGCTAGAAAAATTGCTACATTACTTGTAGACCAATTAAAATATATTGTGGTAACGATGCTTGATTCTGAAAGTAAAATCTCCATTGCATATTTGAGCATGAAGTAGATCAGCAACTGGACCTACAAAATCAGAAGTAATTATGTGATTACAAACATTAGCAATTGATTTTTTTTATTAAGATTGAAGCAAGATGTACAGGAAAGAACCAGGATTTTGAAGGATAATCATAAAACAAGAATTGTTACACTCAATTTTCCAGGAGATAATTGAAACTTTCATAATAATAAGAAAGTGAATATTGTAAACTTTGTTCCCACTAAGACTTCAATTAGTGCTCCACGAAAGGTATGAAGAACCTTCTAATTCATGTTTGTCACTTGATTGACTCACTCCCAAGAAGTATCAATTCCTGAGTTAATTAAAAATGATGAAACTACTTAACATTCGACATTCTAGGATGCCTTTTTTTTTGGGAGATTTTGCATCATAACTACATCTACACCACTTGTCACTCTGACATTCAATCTTCAACTCAAGCATTAATAATTTAGAAAGAATTTTTATTTTTCTTTGAATTATTAGATACACCAAATTATAATAACAGTCCTTGGATATTCAAGTCTTCAACTATAATTTCATCAAAGAAATGAGATTCATGCAAATTAAAGTTACAATTTTTAGAGTTCAATAATTTGATGTGTTAAAGATCCTCCAGCAAACACAGTTAATGGCTTGAAAATTTAAGCAACAATCACATTTTTTTGGAATACATAGCTTGTTGTGTATTTACCCAAACAAGACATTGCTAGTGCTAGTAACATATGGAGGTGCCACTTATAAAGTGAAAAACAGGAAACAAACCTTCACTGATGGTGTCAGTAATCTGTATGCTGAAGCAATTGAAGTTGCAGGACTGTGGGACTCATCAGAGGCTTCTTCTCTGTCATCACAATCTTGGTCTTCATCTTCATCTTGTTTTTCATTCTGACTTATAAGAAGAGGTTGTGCAAGACCATTTTCCGAATCTGGATGTCCTATTTATTGTGAAAACAATACTAAATCATGAAGTTTTCATAAATTATGGAATTATTTGCTTATATTTCATTTAAGCATTAACATTATCTTTTATCATATTTACTCAAATAAATATCAGATATCCAAGTAAGGCAGACCATCTGATATATCAAGATAAACTAGGATCAATTAACTATATATACATGCATGACAGATTTATGAAAAAGGGTTACAGTCATTTTTAGCTGCAAAACATGGATGATTCGGGTTGCTTACTGTATCCGATTTGATATGTAATACTTCTTTGATATGTATCAGATACTTCCTATACATAACTTGTTTTTATTACTATTGGCTTTTATTATACTTAGGGGATTCCCTGTGGATACTTCTTCAATATATTTAACTTTTCTTTGCATGTTGGTCTTTTGATTATGGACGAGACATGTATGACTATGACCATATTGTTCTATGTCCTTTACACTGAACATTAGATTATGATTAATAATATTAAAAATAATTATGATATGTTTATTGATTTACCATAATTTCATATTATCTCTATGTCATTCTTGAATTATTATGTTTCTATAATAATTTCTGTATTAATTTATGCTAGTAATTAATTGTTATTATTTATCATGATTTATAATCTGATTAACACTTGAAATAAATACTAGCTCTCTGTTACCAAAACATTATAATTGTTACTTATCCATATCATATATAACTTTTTCAGTGTATCTGTATAAAGTTATCATATTGTACTGGTATCCCAAGTCCAAATTTGTGCTTCAGAGATATTCAGGAAAATGTATATGCACCATAGAGTAGCTTTAACAAGGATCCAATGAAGAAGATACTAGTGAAATTTCCTAATGAGGCCCCAGAGAAACAATGAAATTTCCTGAGGAGCACCCAGTTTCCGGTATACAGAACACAATCCTGTTTCACTCTCGAAAGAGGACTTATCTTCCAATTAAGCCCTTTATCAGGTTTATAGAAGATATTAAGTCCACCCAGGGGGAGCACACTCAACTATCATTGGTTCTCTTTTGATGGTATAAAGAGCACCGAACAGCCACCGTTCAGTCTCTCTCCAAAATTCTTTCTACTTTCCTACTCTTGTCCCTTCCTCTCACCCAGATCTCCCTCCAATTATTTTAAACTATAATTCAGACCTCTTCCATATTCAAGCAATAGTTGAAAGGGAATCCTAATTTCTCAAGGAGAAAGTTTGAATCAATAACCGACCAGATATTTCTTCAAAATTACATAATTTATGCATGGTTCCTGCAGACATATCGTATCAATTTACAATTTCATCACATCGAGGAACCCCATTGATCCATCATGGAATCACAACAATTATTTGGTGGTAGGATCAGGAATATGATCTTATTAAAGGATCATTTATTTTACTTAATTGCTTAGATGACTCTTAACTCGCTTTACATATTATATGTATTCTTTAGATATAGTTTGTGTTTCTTTTCCAAAATATTATTCAATGCAATATTTATTGCTTTGTAGACTTAAACCACTTTAAATATATGCATTTTGTTTGTATTTAACATTAAAAAGTAGTCACGAACCATAAAATATGATTCTCTTGGGTGTTGGCTGACAAAAACCTACTTTTGAGTCACATGCCAGCATATTGTGTGTTGATATGCTAGCTTGTACCAACTCGTACTGGTCAGGCCATGGAGAAGCAAGGGTCCAATACATGAAATTGAAAATCATGGATATAATATTTACCAAAATGTATTTTAATGAATAAGAAGTGCAGCAATTTAATATTGATGGTTATTTCTCTAAACTTTGTAACTTGTTACATTGAAGATCTTAAGATGTGTTACTTCTTCAGGTTGTATGATCATATGATCCTCTTAGGCCTTGATTCACAAATCCACTCCTACATAATTCCAACATCACCATATTTTCTTTTGTGGCAAACCATTTGGAATGGCCAAACTCTCATCAATTGTCCATGTTCTCAAATAGAAGACCTTCCAATCTAAGAAGCTCCACATATGACATGTAGTTTTAACTTCTCAGGGGTCATAAATGCATCCAAGCTTATATCACTCGTACAATTTGCCACTAGAAACAACATGCACCAATGTGTGACCTTCTGCAACTAAAAGAAGGCAAAATAGTGGGTACCTCAAATTTATTTTGCCTCAGAAATATCTTATCAACATTCACCTCAAAATATATAATATATATAGATGACATGCTCCCTTGTTACTCTCTCTGACAGCTACTTATGCTCTTCTCAGGCATCCTTCCCTAATCGAGCCACAGATGTGGCAGCCTAGCACTTTTATCCAAGCAGTGCAGTGGCAGACAATATGGTATGCACCCTACACCTGTGAATAGAGAGTAACCCTGTCCCTAATCCTTTTTATTTTAGGATTCAATCAATCCAACTAGGTCAGTCATAGTGCCCTCAACTTAATCGTCTTTAACTGTAGGTATTTTTCCCCAAATATTCTGAGTTTCATATAATTCCATGGTGTCAATGAGAAGTTCCAAATTCAAACTTTTTTTTTATTTCACCCAAACTTAACTCCATGCATTCACATGTGATAGGCATAAACAAAGGACAGTAAGAACCATAATGATTTAGTTGAAAAGTCGGTGACATAGAATTCATCTTTTCAAATCATTAGACTTTCCTATGCTGTTAATTCAACATCTAACTTAATCTGAATTTTGGATTGGTATGCTAGACAAACTCTTTTACAACAACCACAGAAATTTAATCCACAGGGCATGGATCCTCTACTCTTTGTATGTTCCCTTGGTAGCTAATGAAACTACTAAATACTGTGATATTCAATCTTAAATTTGGCTTTTTGTACTGAACTTGCACATTTATAATAAAAGTTTGCTTACCAGTATGAGTATCCTGTGAAACATGGCTCTCTTGAGTGTCATGAGCTGGTTCCCTGAAAGATATCCACAGCCAAAATAAATATATAAGCCATGCTAGAGCCATAAGCCAGCCTGGCAAGGTAGTTTGATTGAATGTGAGGCCATAAATCTTGAAGTTTGTTTGAAGCAACCCAGCAATGGCAGGGCCACAAGCCATTCCAAGAGCACTGGCACTAACAAAACCTGCAGAAGCTTTCATTCGAGTTCTAAGAGGTACACAGTCGCTTATGTAACGACGGTTTACAGCCCTTGCAGAACCAAGCCTGTAGTTTTTGTAAATTTCTCAGTACAAGATGGTCCTCATATCAGTCCAAAATGCATGATAAGGAGTTACAGTAGTATATTAACCAATTTGTTAAAAAAGAAATATAAGCATGTTTGATCATCTAGCCAGTGAAAACATTGCAACAGATTCAAGTTCTTCATTAACAACTACCTTCAGAGATGAGGAGCTAATAAGCAACTTTAATGAGCCAATAAACACAGCAATAAATTAGTGAGAAAATGGACGAGCAAAAAATATTTCCAAAACACAGAATACATTTTCTTCAAATTTATAAAAGCCAATATCTGAATATGAATTTATTTGGAAATACTCAATTATGTTTTTCCAAATGAAAAACCTTTCACTAATAGTTGCCAAAAAGAAAATAAATCCAAGTACAAATTTTTCCAAAGTTCACAAAATATGACAGTAGTTAGTTCCAGGTTATTGGTGGCACAGGTGTTTTGGTATGCAGCATGCACTGGCTTGGTACCATATTGCTCACATTCCCTCTATTTCAGTTAAAAACAGGTCAAAATTTGGCCTAACCATAGTGAGGGCACTGGCATGCATGGTTTGACTCTCTTGACAAGGAACTCCTTAAGTCAGCCAAAATTTCAAATATTGGTAGGTTCAGCATATTTATTATTTGTTTGTTTGATTTGTTTATAAAAATTATACCTGATACTTATGAACCATTTTTGGGAAACATAGCATCTTGGAGGCATATATGTAAACCTAAATGATGTAAGCAAAAGAAGTTCTATATTAAGAAACTACCTTTTAGTATAACCTCTACTGAATGCATGCTATATGTGTAACTAAGGAATATCATAGAAACTGCATGACTAAAGAATGAAAAGTAGAAAGTATGAATATAAAATTCTGATCACTTTCAAGCAAAGGAAAAAAAGAAAGAATTGCTTACCCACATAAAAGGCGACCAATAAGAAGAATTGCTATTGAGTTGAGGTCATAAGCCAACGCATATAATGTATTTCCCATCAGAAGCATAATGCTGCTAAATATGAGAGGCCTGAAATATGACTTATTTGACCAAGCACTAAAATAAACTGAAGAGAATACTTGTGCAACAGCCATTGACCCAATAATTACACCACAGACTGTTGCTGCGGCTCCAAGGCTCAGTGCATAATCATCTGCAGTCGGGACAATAATATATGTGTTGACCATATATAGGAAAGTGTTTACCAGGTTCAATAATAGAGACATAAAATGGTATTTCTGCTCATCAATATGGGCTTCTGCAGCACTAGTTATATCTTCTTGAACAATAAGTGCATGCTGCCCAAGGAATTGAAGGAAGTTTGTTGAATGTGTTAGCTTGTCCACTGATGCATTTATTTGGTCGATGACAGGGTCCTGCATTAATGCATATTAAGGATTTAATTTTCGCAGAAACATTCAGTTACTAAGGGTTCAAAAGATTTAATATCAAGTTTAAAAGAAAAAAACCTTTATAACAATAGATGGCTGATCATAAATGGACAAGTAGCTCCCCCGACGAACATTGAGATCTGCAAGGTTGCGAGACAAAGCTCCAACAACAGCACCTATTCCCTATTTATTCAAAAAAGTGATTTAGGAGAACATAATAATACTCGGTGGAAAACATTATTTATTGCATATTCTAGTTAGTAGTATTATTCATGCGCTTTATAGGAACAGTTGTGACACAAAAGAAGAATGGGCAGATGATAAATCTTGAAGGGACTAAATGGACAAGAAAGAACTAAGACATGAACTCAGGATAAGGCTATTACCACATGCTTGAAGACCTGCTGCAACTGGGAATATGGATGGTTTGCTCGACTAGTAACATAGTAATCCGTGAATTTATAACCAAAACGTTTGTCAAACTTCTTCAGTATCTTACGAAGACCAGTAGCATTCATATCAACAAACTTAAGGAGCTTAATCAGATCATAACCTACTGCTCCATATGCTTCTTGAAGTTCAAGTAGCTGGGATATATCTGGTTGCTCTAAGAGAATGTTGCGCTTCTTCGCCAATTCCTGAATCCTGCTAGCAAGCAGCCCTTGTTGTTCCAAAAGAAAAAGGACGATCTTTTCAATCTGAAGAGAAACAAATGATGACGATGAACCTTGCAGTAAAGCTAACTGATGACAAGAGAACAACCACAATATCTTGACTAACAGATACTACAATGCAACAGTTCTAAGAAATGTCCAAAATCCAGAAAACACCCCACTGAACTAAAATTAATCTACTCATGGAAATGGACAAATCAATATTCATATGCCTCTCGCAGTCTTCCACATTTTCAGTAGCAAAATGACAGAAATACCATGCTCAGAAAATAGCTATTAATCATATGGTATATATCTTATCATGAATATGGTCTACATATAAATCAAGAATCTAAATAAATAAAATTCACAAAAAAATAATTAAAAATTTTCTTGTGGGTTATTTACCTCTAAAATAATGGTTCAGGTATTAAAAAGAACAAAGTTAATTAGGTGGTAACGAGTTTCACGCATATTCACCAACAGATCCTAAGATTACTATGCGGGGAGATGAGATGCTTCGGCATTTCCAAGTTGACTGTTAATTTTCCTTCTATCGCATACTTCAAAACCTTAAAATATGCTTTTCTATATTTTTTAAGACGAAAGATAAACTACTTATTGGTTGTGTGTGTGTATATATATATACATATACATATACATACATGCATACATACATACATACATACATCCTAGATACAAATCATGGTTACCTGGGGCACCATCCTAGGGTTAGTGTTATACTGATAAATATCCAGCTAAAGCAAACTAGCAGATGCAACTAACTAGTGTCTTAATTGAGTAAACAAAAGGGCTGTTTAAAACAAAGCAAGTGAATGTAAAATAATTCATAAATTGTGTCTATCTCCTTCTCCGTCAATTTTCCAGAAATTTTCATGCATCACAAACAGCCTTCATTCTCAGTTCCATGTAGCCTCTCACAGTCAATTTTATGTCGATGCTTCTTGCCACATCCAGACCGACTGCTTCAATCTATGCAAAACACCATCCTCGCCAAGTACTCCTCCCTTACTGCAGCCATCAGATCTAAACATCTCCCTCTCTTTTCCTCTTTTTCATACTCCCATACATAATGTAGTTTGTCAATGCCTCTTTTGGATCATTGTCATTGTTATTTGCCTCTTCTTGATTAAACATTCTCACCACCTGAATTTCTACCCTGAACAAACCAATTGCAAGCCTACACCTTCTCCTATAAAATCACTAATAGTTTTGGAAATTCTTTTGTATGCCAAATGATCGAGAAGCCAATTCATAAAAAATCCTTATCATTCGGTGCATTTCAACAACTGATAAAATGATAAAACATTCAGAACAGACCATACGATGCACCAACGCATTTACTGTTAAAATAAATATAAGTTGAATATAAAACAAATACTGATTCCTTGTACCTGTTCATCTAGCATCCTTGAAAACTCTTTGAGAACTTGTTGAAGTTCTCCTCCTGCCTGATTATGCTTGACATACTGCTTCAATTTCTTTTTCATTAATTTGTAGTTGATGTAGTATCTAGAAACACCAGAAGAACAATAATTCAACTTCAAGAAACTCTGGGAAACATGAAATGGTTAAATATGAGTATAAACTCATTTGTTTACTAAATTATTTCTAGTAATATCATTGACATAATTGATAGTCCACCACAGGGACTAAAGAAGCATCAATTGGTGCCATATAGCCAAAGCAACTACAACAAACGCTATAAGATACCAAAAGGTATATGTATTATATCAGAAGATGGTTTGTCACATTCTTTTTCTAGAAAGCATAGTGAAATGAAAGGCTATAAGATCAAATTATATACTATTGCCCACTTCAACTGAGCAAATAAACAATATCTTATATGAAAAGAGTGAATATGCAGTTCATAGCTGCCCCATTTTCTTTCATCATTCAGTGTTAAAAATTGCAAGTCAAATTGACAAAATATATAATCCATTAGGAAATGGTTTTATTTATTATATATTTTTCAGAAGTTATGGAACAGTGTCAAAGAAAGCTTCAATTTTAGGAATAAAAGCATACCCCCTCCACTCCTGAACTTGATCTGCCATTAATTTCTTTCCAAAGTTAACCATCTTGATGTCAAAATTGTGAACCTAGAAAAAAATAAGTAAAAATTTATACAAAATGTCATACAAACATTCTAGCAAAAATCTAAGCGTAAGACAATCTTTAAAGGTATGCATGCAATGTTTTGCAAACAACAGATAGACAAATGTGCACTATGGAGTGCCATAAATTTTGGATATTTTTGGATGATAAATAATTGATAGAATGTTTCACCAATCCATTGTAGACACGAAATTGGATGATTTCCAATGCATATTGACATAAATATTATGGGAAATATATATTATCACTGTACTTCTGCATCCATACAGACATTTTGAGAACTGAAAAACAAATATGAAAATAACTAGCTCAAAAAAGAGATTAAAATATTTTCATATAATAATAACTGCTTTAACACTATCAGGCAACACCCAAAAGAGCAACCCAGCGCATGAGGTACCCAAAATCATAGGGTCTGAGAAGTCAAATGTCCTGAGCCATACCCTTGCATTTGAAGGGTTTCCATGGCTCAAATGCTTAATACCAAAGTCACAAAAAAAGCACCCTCTTTATGGTGCAAAGATTCACCATAAGGGCTAAACAAGTACTTATAGTTTGAAATTAAAATGTGTCTACTCAAGCTTTTGGCCTTTGATGAAAACAGAATGATGAGCAAACTCAAATAATATCTCTTGAGCAAGTGCAGGATATATACCGAGTAGCACATAAAAACAACATAAGTTAGTCAACTCAATTGCTAACCTTTTAGAGAATATAATCTTTTTTATTTGGTTTTTATAAAGAGATTTTCAGGTTTTGTTTCTGTAATCTGGCAGAAACAAAGCAACAGGTTCTACAGTTGAAGCGTCTAAGCAGGAAAGGATGCTTTACAGTGACAGGAAGTAGTCCCACATGCTGCATTTACAATATGCCATTAACCACTAAATACAAACATAGCGAGCTTGACAAAATCATTTAGCCATACAATTTTTCACGAAAAAGTAATCAACTATATGTAATATCTCTGTGATAAAAAACATAGCTAGGCTATATTCAATCACAATTTATTTGCCTCTACTCCAATCCAGCAGAAAGAAGAGTAGTTTATCAAGCAATTTGCTAACTGACTAAGCTAAAGCTTTGCTAGAAATGGTTAAAGAGCAATGACACTGAGAAAGTCATGATGAATAGGACATAAACAGTGTGGTGACCACACGTACCAAACGTCAGTAGAGTCTTTTTATGTTTTTCCCAGACTTTCGTGAGTAATAGCAAATGTACCTAGCTAGGCCTCATGTGAAGCTATTATCTTTATTGATTAGGTGGTGCTTTTAACCATATTAGTAAGAAGGTAATACACATTGAGCTAAAGCCTAACTCTATTAACAAAATTACCTCAATGGTTCCAAGAAACAGGATAAATTTAGTAATAGATAACTAAACTTTAAACTTGATAAGGATATTAGTACAACATTGGTTGAGTAAGGAAATTAAGGACTCATAAGTTTGCCGAGTCACCCTTGTAAGTATGTTCATCACCTAAAGTGGATAATTCCTCACAAGCCTACGAGCCGAACTAATGACGGGTCGATCAAATATTGACTTATCAACCCTTGGCTCCCCCATAAGAAAAAATATTAATAAAGATATTTAGTCTCATATTGATTGAGGAGTAAAGGAATCAAGGGCTCATAATCATATTGACAAATAAAAAAAAATATTAAAAAAATCTTTTTACCTTATGTTTTCTATCAATATAACTGATGATGACAATAGATTAAATGAGATTATTTGTTTCACTTTTAGAACTATAGAAATCTCAATATAAATTTATTAAGTATAAAAATCATGATACTAATCTAAATATAAGAAATAATATGTAATTAGTCTCGAGCTGACCGATCGTTAAGAATCGAACTCGTGATGTAACAAAACAAACCTCTATGTACGTTTTACTGATATCTAATTGCTTCGTGATCGGAGAAACCCCGGGCCCCACAAGTGTCCCAGGACAGGTTCGAGCCTTCTCCAATAATAGAGCAGGTTTGATCAAACAGCTTACAGCAAGCATGTGGGGAAGGTACTTCTCGGCGCCAACATCTGGGTTATACGTGGCTTAAATTACTTGTAGTCTGACGATGAGAAGATGACGACGAAGCAAGCGGCCCAGAAAAAAGCGAAATATTCGTACACGGATTATCTACTGTTCTGAGACAATTGGCTTGTCCAAACTAACGGTCTTATAGTCAAATTACAACTTAACTTGGATGAGCTAATCATCTGTCGCACTTTATAACATAAATTAGTTTCACCAACATAATTTTTTTTTGGGTATAATTTATCGTCCTCAATTGCGAGACTTCGATAGCATGTTCAAAAACAAAATATGACTTCAAAAGATATAGATCGTATATATAAACCCTTTCATTGACCTATTAAAATCCTGAGAGAGTCGTGTGACTGCAGCAACATTTATTGCCTTGGGTCGGGACTGGGAGCACGTAAAGTGGAGGACGTCGGCTTGGTGGCAGTCGTACGTCTTGAGAGGCAAGGAAAGCTCACTGCGGTTTTGGGAGTTCGACCCTGTCCAACGGCATATGGTCTGAGAAGATGACGCGAGCAATGCTTCCAAGTAGACGAGTCTAACCTCTCTCCCGTCCGTCCATGTTAAAATCAAGGGTTACTATCGCGACTCGACGACCAGTATGCCAGATTCGGTCCAATTGGACCAGGATCGATCAAGTTCACAAGCTTGACCCGGGATTGATTTCGAGGCTCAAAAATGATTGAACGCGGGTGGTCGTAATCAGTGATGCCTAGTTTTGAACCGATTCAATTTCGAGGCTGTATCGAGTGGTCGATAAGTTTGGATTGTAGATGGAAATAGATGAAACCCCGGATGGCAGATACTACCAATTTAGATTGTAGTGAGACGATTCTCAATCTGAAGAGGCTAGTAAATCCCACCAAAACGAGAAGAGAAGACGAAAGAGAAGAGTAAAATGTTTCAGATCTATATCCTCGGTGTTCGTTTAAGCCGTTTCAACAGATCAAAAGCAAGCGCAAGAAGCATTGCAACTGAACAAACTCGAGAAGTCGAAGAACTTGACATATCTTATGCAGAGGAAACTTCAAACAGTACCTGAGACGAGATCGGAGCCTGGTGGTTGGGGGCGCAGCAGAAGGGGTTGATTAGATGACCATCAGCAAGAAATAGAAACCCGAACGATTCGTATACTCCTAAAAAGGCCACAAGTCCATCAGAACAGCGAAGGCAAATCAAGATTCGAACGCAAAAGAGCGCGAGGAGAGACAGAGGAGGCGCACGAAACGAACCGCACTTTGGGACGGAGAGATTTGAACGGAGACGATGAACGACTAGGCGGTGGCGTGGAGAGCTTGGGGTGGCGTTCGAGGCCTCTCCATTTATAGGGCTCGTCCGCCGAACCGGGAGCGGACGGGAAGGGGGGGGGGGGGTGGGGAGTAAGTAAACAAATAAGAAATTTACACGTGTAGCTGTCATCGGACGAGGCGTGAATCTTGACGTAACTAAGGACGGTGAGGGGACTTTTTGGGCGCGAACGTTCTCGGAAGCACTTGCTAATTTTCGGCTGCCGTTATAAGTTCACATTACATTTTATATTTTTTATTTGATTGAAAAAAATAAGCAGGTAAAATGATGTTGGACTTATGGGCATCATCCATCTTCCTAAGACATTGATTCATATCTGCATCTTCAAATCCATACCCTTATATTCACTAAAAAGATCATATATCATAGAATTTAATATAATATAATATCTTAAAAAATCCATATAAAAGGTGCTGGCTAATATAACTAATAAATATTTTAATAATTTATCACAAGATATTAGACTTAGAATTGTACCTTCGTCCTATGATGATATTAAATCATTGAACTTTCACTTATGATTTTATGTGTGATTTCTTTACACATACCTTCCTATAATAAGATAAAGTGAAAAAAGAGTCAAAGAGAGATTATTGAGAAACTTAACTTTTAGGTTTATAGGATATGCTAGAGGAAGGTAATCTTGTAAGTCAAGCCTATTCTTAATTAAGTTTCGAAATACAATAAAATCATCATGATAGTATAACATGTGTAGATTATAGAATCAAGGATTCTCACCCATCGATATATATGGATGGTAAATATGTGTGTGTTATTTTGTTCTAGGCTATTCGGATTTAGATTATTTAATGATCTTGATTAGGCAAAAGATTGTTATTAACAAAAAAAACATAAATTGAACATTATAGATAAAAAAAAGTCCAATGAGGCAAGAGGCTATAATGTTCTAATAAGTCCATCAGAAGAATGAATAATTCTGATGGAATGACTATAATGTTCTAATAAGATGTTGTTCATAATTCATCTTTCAATCTAGATGGCGAAATCTCTTAAGAATTTTGCAATCAATCAAAATATGGTCTAACCTCTCTTCAAATTGAAGACTGGAAAGTATCTGACCTCAATAATTCTGAAATTATATATGCATCTGACGGCCTTGAGACATAGAGGCAAAGACTTCGAATTACTTGACGTAGCTTACAATGATCACATGATTTGTTCATGCTGTCGTAAGGAAAGCAATAAGTGAGAGTAAATTAGGCACGTTCTTTGTCTTGGGGGACCAAATAATTCCATTTAATAGCCATCGCTCCATATCGCAATCAGGAGAAAATTGAGACTAAGGAAAACTGTGAGCTTCCAAGTCTTAATGAATGTTTACAAACTTTTGGTGTAGTAGGAAATGACATTTTAAGTATAGAATACTTTCTCATTATCATTAAAATTATTATTAGTGACGGGTTCATATATCATTGTTAATTTAAATTTGTGGGGACATTTCCGAATGCAAACAAAAAATCATTGCACAAAGAAGGATATATAGATTTTTTATTATATTAAAAAATTAGATCATCTTATGTGCTTCTATTGATTGCACCCACTCTCATATTAATCTTAACTTGTTTACGTAAATGTTAACATATATCAGGTCAGACATCAATTCAACTTAAAAGATTAATCTAAGTTAAATGAACTTATTTGCGTCTACTTATGTCATTTTGGTTTATCTTTATTCAGCCAAATTATAGCTCGACTAGTTTAATATTTTTTTCAATTATTCATATCAAATTTTGACTACCTAACTCTGTATCTATGTCAAAAATTAAATAATGACATATTTAAGTCAAATCAATCAGAGCTAATATATATCAGATCAAACACTAATTCAATCCAAAATCTTATGGATCAAATCTAGTATATATAATCAGACTCGTTTAATCCTTAGTTATATAGAACCATCCTTTTAGCCTTCTTAGTGTTCATTGAAATGATCATCATACAAACCAAGAGGTAGCCTTCTTATCTTCGTCAGAGATCTTTGGGAATGCAAGAATCCGTCTTTGCCCATACAACAATGACAAGGTCCGAGTACATACACAAAGTCCAGATCTCACGCGGAAAACATTTGTGTCCTTTAGTAGGTAATGGGAACAATGTGGCACAAGACAATATGACGGGGAGACATGGAAGGCATAGGCTACGTATTGTTTAAAGAACACCCTGTTGCCTTTCCATCATAATACAAGCTACATGAATGCGAGTGTGCTGTACTCATTTGGAACTTGTTGGAAAAGAGTATGCTGATGCAGATGATCCATGTGACGATTGGCATATGAAGCCTCAAGCTTCACTGTGTAATTGCCTGTGGTGGAGACTGAAGAGTTTGTCCGGTTCATGGAGCTGACGCTGAGTAAAGCAGCTTATGTCCACCACCAACGGAGCTCATGGTACAGATCTATGAACGCGAGTGTTCTTTGGTGGCCGATCACATCCGTCACACACACAGTGACAAGATTCCTATGGGGAACAGTAACGCCATTGAAAGCCTGAAACAATGTAGAGGGCAAGTCATCGTCTAGGGACCGATAACGATGGCTTGGGTAGCTTCATGGTGT
This sequence comes from Musa itinerans, assembly GCA_001649415.1. Classification (NCBI taxonomy): domain Eukaryota; kingdom Viridiplantae; phylum Streptophyta; class Magnoliopsida; order Zingiberales; family Musaceae; genus Musa; species Musa itinerans. The sequence continues at coordinate 70,695 of LVTN01000123.1, read as the reverse complement.
GTCTCAGCGACCACAGCCACATATAGGAGCGATGCCATTTGAGACTTTTCTTTGTAAGTTGCAACGTGAACTCTCACTGTATTAGTTTGGTCAACGACGAAGACAACACTGAGAGAGAGAGAGAGAGAGAGAGAGAGAGAGAGGAAAAGGAGAAGAAAAGACTGTAAATACTATTGTAGGGCTTAGAAATAACATATTTATTAAATTATATTTTTATTGCTCAACCCGAAAGATAACTTGGATTCAATGGTGAAATTTTTTACGAGTATATCAATTGCAAAATTAGGTAAAGTATCGAAACCACTCGCTTGGAGACCTACAAAATTGTATCGGGGGTATGTTGAGTTAAGTTTCTCTAGTGATTCAATCAATTAAGAATATAAAAAACTCAATCAGCGTAAATCTTAGAAAGACTAGATTAAAAAAATTGAATGATTTGAATTGAGAAGTGTATTTTGTATCTTTTATAGTACGACGAAGAGCTGAAAGAGATTAATTAATATATGTATGAAAGAATCAAAGGTATAATTATGGATCTGCGATTCATCAATTGTAAGTAGCAATGTGCTAAATTTAGTTTACATTCTACCTATTGAAGTCGATACTCATCTATTATGAGTCAAGGAACTCATATATTGACACTCGTCAAATGTCAATCAATTCACATCATATGCAATATATTTTTAAATATTAAAAACCTCCACATATATAAATATAAGTATTATTCATATTATTAGTTATTTAAGTTAAAAACATAGATAAAACTATAGAACATCTAAACTAAAGAGTAACTTAGGGTAGCCAAAGAAAATTAACCTAAAAATTCGACAAGTAAATAATGTTGCCAAAGAAAGTATTTACATCGTAGCAAAGTATAGGAGCCAATTGATCGTCTTGGTCTCAAGTGGAAAACGTCGGTCTCTGTTGCATTTTAGTGCCATAGTTATTGGATAGAATGTGTGTGGATATGGGCTCACCCATCCCTCTATGTCCTATTCTTTTAACATACATGCAATATGATCAACTTTTCCAATTTGAGATTTTTCTTTCTTGTTGTGTTGTAGTATTGATTAGGTTTCAACATATAGTTTTATCATTTGCTAAATAAAGTTACATACTAAATCTCTTCGGAACCTAATTAATAAATCTCTTTAGTCTCAATCATTTTAAAATTCTTGATCAGAATATTTTTAATTTCATGTAATAAATCAAGATTACTATTGATAAATAAACTATCATTTATGTATATAATTAATATAATAAAATAGCTCTCACTAATATTTAAATATAAATATTAATCCATAGAGTCAAACTGGAAATTATACAATTAACTTCTCACATAAGTATAAATTCCATCTTTATTTGTGTCTTTCTCAATTGATTGGACTCATCTCACAACTCTTTCCGAGGACGAGGAGGAGGAGGTTAATTAACAACAGGTTTCATGGACTCCCATATCTCGCAGTGGCGTGAATTCTCCATCTACCTAGGTTTTGAGGGGGTGATCTTGATGACGAGTCCAGGGAAGACGTCGTCGGGGTCGTGGATGTGCGGGTTGCGCTCAACGATGAACGGGTCGCCGCACTTGTCGCTGATGGTGTGGAGCGTCTCCCCTTCACCGACCACGTAAATCTCGTCGCAGGGCCGGGCGACCAGCGGCCCGCCGCCCCTCGCAGGCTCGTCCAGTTCCTCCGCCGTCGTCGCGGGGCCCTCACGTAGCGAGCTTAGGAGGACGAGGGCCACGAGGGCCAGCGCGAGGTACCACGACGCGGCGTCGGCCACGGCGATGACAGTGGCCAGGGACCTCCTTGCCGGCGAAACCATTCTTCTGGGTTTGGAGAGACGATGAAGCAAAGTTGGACACTAGTTGGGATGTAGGTAGCGGTATTTATGGAGGACGAGAACGCATCCATACGGCGTGTGAGCTCTAATGGCGGGGTCTGTTCGGGGTTTGGTTTATAGAGAGACAAAGAAAGTGGGATGCTTGTTGTTTTGGAGCTACAGTCACGTAACTGAGAGGCGACGAGGGGGTTCTTCTGCATGGGTGGGGGTGGTGTTGGCCTGCGCCACCACCACAAGATGGCTCCCCCAAGTAGTGCTTCCTTTTGGGGTCAAAACCATGGAGACGAGGCAATTCAAAAGCAAGAGGATGAGTGAGTGACAGAGGTGGAGGCCATTAATTTGATGGTGGATCAAAGAATGAAAGCGTCGTGTCATAGTCTTTGGTACTCATTATCATCTTAAGAAAATAACATTATCACATCATGATGATGCCCACTATTTTCTCGAGAAAAATATGTTGATGTCCACGTAGCCCATTCCACTACCTCAAGACATAGATGAGGCGGATGCACTTCATCTCTAAACATTTTTATGATCATCATCATCATCATCGTCACCTGATGATGAGAAGTAGACAAATTGTTTGGGCACCAACGTAAAGCCTTTCGGCGCATATTGGAGTCATCATCACCGCACAACACATTGTGGCACGGCCCCATCCATCTACTACATTATAAGCATATCATGGCGTGAATCGATAATATAAAAAGATTTAAATAAATTATAAAAAAATAATACGTGTTAGTATTAAATTATAAAATGATGAATGAGCACAAAATGAGTCTATATATAATTTAGAGAAGAAATGAAACCTGTTTAGAGACGGAGGGAGCCTCTGCAACAACGAAGCTACGTGGAAGTATATGGCCAACATGCATGTCTTCCTCCACATGCCCTCGCTGAACTGTTCTCAAATTAAAAAAGCCAAAACAAAAACAAAAAACAGAAACCTGGCAACGACACTGATCACGGTGGACTCGACCAGCTCGCACTTGTCAGCGGCCACCGTCCTACCTTAGCGCATGATCCCTGTGCGGACTCTGAGTAGGTACGGACGATCAACCACATTGACCCAATCTTATTAGTTTACTAACTGTTGTCCAGAATCATACTTGCCTGCACATACATTACTGGCTAAATCTTACAGCAGCTCTGGAATCTTAAACTAGACGACAACATTCCAACCTGGGCAATTGTTGGGCGTAGTGTAGACGACAATATCGAGAGCGTTTTGGTTAACCTGATGAATAATCTGCACAAGGAGAAGGAGCAGCGAAGTTTCAGTGGGTCGATGAGTCGAGTCCAGTTCAGGAAGTGAGATCTGTGTCATCTTTGATGCTTCGGTTCTGGATCTGTGGTTGACTTGCCACTGTTCTTGATGCAAGTTCTTTGTACTTGAGAAAGCAAACACGAATGAAATCTGGAGCTGAGATACGAAGTACTACGGCCCAAGTGATGGGGTTATCGCCATCGATGCACCGGTTTTCCGGTAGGCCTACTTTGCAACGTTGGAAGCTATGTTATTTTCTCATGATCGCATGGCCTCATCGTCTCCTGGAGCGGAGGGTCCATCCATCGTGATTCGTGCACGACTCTGATGGTGGCCGTGGATGCGTCTTCCATTTGAGCTCCGGCGGATGCTGGGAATTAGGTGGGGTTGACTTTTCATAGTTTATTTCTTTGACTTCTTAGATGCATTCTCTCTTCAACACCGCACGTGTCGGGTAACTTTTCCGATGTGCAAATTGGTCAGTCAATGATGAGACTATATCTTTTTTTCCTTCTCTCTCATTTCTTTTAATCAAAGCATAGATGGAGGATACGGACTGTAATAGTAGACGACGATGGTTTATATTGCCCTTTTAATAAAGGATATCAATCATCCCAACACTTTCGATCATAAGGCTTCTCATAAGAGAGAATGTCTGCATGTTGACGTATTCTACCTACATAAATAATGGTGACAATGTTTTACAGTGTGTGCTCTCGGAGTCCGTTTATTTTTCTCATTTATTTAATGTTATACATACAAGAACAGTATCATATAAATAAAAATAAAAGCATGATTAAGTTATGTAGGTAGTCCTGTTATCATCACATGTAATAAGCCTCCTCTTCTCCACCATGTCAAGAGCTTCCATGAACCTTCCGAGAGCATTACGAGACAAAAAAAGTCATCGCCCTCCTGAAAGCCACGCATCGAGAGCGTCCCGTGCTTCATTGTACGACCTTTGGACGCATGTATCTTAAATTTTGTGAGATCTTGATAGCTACATCCATGATTTGAAAGCACTGTTTCGACAGTGCAGCCAAAGCACTTATTGGCTCCTATGATATCATCTGTCAGTTCTGCCTATAAGTAAATTGGTCCATAGATATAACACCATATGAATGCCAAAAAGTAAGTAGCTTTTGACGCTTCATGGACTACTAGTCTGTCTAATTGATTGATTAGTTGGTCATGTGAGACAGAAACAAGAAGGGAAAACCAGTCTTGAATCCATTGTTCACATCCCCAAACAAAACATGACTAGTTGCTGTCATTGCCACAATCGGTTGCACCCCACCTTGGCCTGCAGCGTCCAATGACTTGATCCGATCGACTCGTGTATCGAATTTTAATTTCTACATTGCCAACCACTAATTCAAGATCGATGGACGCGATCAGATCTTATTCAAATAATCAATCCCGCAATGTGACTCGAGTCGGGAACGGATTCTAAATTCACAGTGTGTCGCGAATCCGTCCAAGTTCATCGCTGCCGTGCATTATCGGCCGTGTGCGGAGATGGCGGTGACGACGAGGACAGCTCACCGACCGCATTCCCTCCCCTCCCATAGATCCCCACCGTCGAAGCTCATATCGTACGTCCCGGAGCGATCGGGTACCGAGTCGCAGCCCCCCCCCGCCCCCCGCACGAGCGCAACGCAGCCACGAAAACATCGGATCCGCTCCTCACAGGTGCACCACACGTGCTGCGTCCCGCCGCACCTCGCTCGGCGACGTATTAATCGTTTTTATCTTTCGACGTAATAACATCAGGCTGTTTTTTTTATCTTCTTCCGGTGCACCTCTCGCCACTAAATCTCGAGTATGGAACAAAGCATAAATGAAGCACCAAAATTCCTTTTTTTACCTTGAATACGTTCACTCAGAAGGGAGGGAGGATGCAATCATGGGGCCACAAGGGTCGCTTCAACCTCCAATCACTAGTGTGGTAGAAGGACGAGTACCGCACGAGGCGTAGTTAAGAATGTAATCACGTAAAGCATTGAACGTACACACTTCGGCCATCGGGTATTAAAACACGGCCGAGGGGGCAGCGATAGCGGAGAGACAACCGGCGTCCGCCGTGCCCTTGCTCTCTCATCGCTATCGATCTCTTCATCTCTCTCTCTCTCTTTGATTCTATTTTCGTGCGTGTTTCCTCTGCTTCATTATAAACTAGCAAGACGGATTCCTCCTTCCCTCCATTTTTTTACTCCCTGTGTGGCGCAGGTTGTTCTTCATCTGGAGATCTCCGCCTTCGAAGCTGCGTCTCTCCTTCGCCTTCGACCCTCCCCCTCCCCCTCGCCCCATAAATACCCTTCGCCCACTCCCTCCTAACCACTTCCGCGCTGTCTCTCTTGTCTCTCTCTCTCTTTCTCAACAACAAAGAAGAAGGAAGAAGCAAAAAGAAGAAAAGTGTGCTTCTTGTGTTGCTGATACGACTGGTTATAGATGATGGCTCAGAAGCCACTGATGCTCAAGGATTACCTTGAGCTGGAGTGGAATTCCGAGTCCAGTGGCGCTGGGTTCTGGTGCGTCCCGCGTCGAGCCAACGACGACGCCACCGTACGTTACCTACTGGAGGCGGACCTCCGCGGCGGTGGGGGAAGGAAGCTGCCGCGGACACCATCCATGAGCGCTTTGACGAAGATCTCCGCTGTATTCAACGCCGTTAGGCTTCTACCCTTCGCCGCAGCCGCCTCCTCCTCCCCAGACTCTGGCAGATCCAGGCAGGAGGGATCTCCGTCAAGAAGCCTCTCGGAGAGGCTGAGGGGAAGTTTCTGGAGAAGGAAAGGAAAAGAGGGGGAGGAGAACAGGGCGAAGGTGAGGGACATCGTACGTCTGAGATCGTTTGAGGAGGAGACTGGCGACGACCGGGCGTCGTTCGACTTCCCGTCCCCGGTCGTCAGCAGCTGCAGCAGCTTCTCAGAGTCCGACTCCTATGGCTCGGGCTTCCTTCCGTCCTCCATTGCCAGTTCCGAAACCACTGACGACGCGGCCGCCACCGACACCACCGGAGACGTCAAGAAGCACTCACCGCGAACAAGCCCAAGCCGCAACACCAATGGGCTGAACGTCATCGCCGAGGTCGCCGAAGCGAGCGTCGCCGGCCACCGCTGGGCGGCCAAGGTGAGGGGTTGTTATTTTATTTATTGCGCTTCAATTATTTGCACCCGTCGCACCTCTCTCAGTAATCACCATCAGGGCCCCACGAAATGAGCGGTTGAGATGGTTGATTGGTCTCGGGTCCCGCCTCTCAGCTTTCCACATCACCGTTTGTACGGTGGTCCCGCTCCTTTCACAACCCGTTTTCTTACCTTTACCGCTGTTTGAATTTGACGCATTCAGACTTTACAACCGCGAATTCTCTGTCTGCCCTTTCTATCTTGCTGAAGCAAGAACAATATAGGCAGTGGTGGATGGGAAACACAACCAAAACAGTCCCTGAAATATTGATTGAAGTGAAAGTTGACAAAAAGAAAGGGCCAGTCTTTTAATGGTTGCGAGATCTGTCGTCTGCTTTATATAAAAAGCTGGAACTACACGGAGTTGGTCGGTGGATGAGGAGGACCTGAGCCAAGCTCGAGAGGTACAGTAGAGTGAAAAACTTTGTAGTCTTTCACTTGGTCTACGACGAGTCCATGGTGAGTACAATCAGGCCAAATCTACGGGTTTTGTTGGACGGTTGTGGGAATTCTTTTTCTTCCAAAAGTCGATGGATGAGGCCCGCTTTGGAGGTGACCTCGACCGCGCGTGCTCCGCTTTTTTTTGGCTTTGCCGATGCACCAATTCGAACGCCCACGTCGCCTTGGCCTTCGCTTCACGCCTTCATCCGTACCTTCTTGTCTTTTCATGAATCATTCTCATTGGCATTTTCACATGCGGAAAACAGGCAACGGAGAGCCAGAGCGAGGAGTCACCGGAATGCCACTCGGAGGAGAAGGAACAGCTGAGTCCGTTGTCTGTGATGGACTTCCCATCCGAAGAAGACGAAGAAGAAGAAGAAGAGGATGACACCACGTCGCCTTCCTTCCATCGCAGCCTCGCTAAACTCGAAAGTACGTGACTTATCTTTCTTCTCTACTCGGATTTAAAGTTGCAGTGTCATTTCCGTGGGCTCGGTACCCAAAAAAACAAGTTGTCTTCTATTAATCCATCTAGAAAAGCAGCCATGTCGACGGCATATATATGTAAATATATTAGAAGTTGAGACGGAGCTCTCAGGCGCCTATCTCCACGCACTTGCCGTTGAGTACAAGGCAACTTGGGTCCTCGCGTTCCGCCGGAATCTTCTCCCTTTGTCTTTTGACCTGTGGACGCGAGCCCAAAATGCCAACCGCAGCCGTAAATAATAATCCCATCCTGTTCCAGTCTTCTTTATGATCTTATTATTCGTCCCTCGTTAGATGGTAGGTTTTGCTTCACGTGTCTCTTCAACTACAGTAAGGCGTCCGACAAAGAAGATAACTGTTGCCGCTCTGTATATGTTGGTAAAATAAGAACAGCTCGCTGCGACACCTAACGTGGATGGATCGTTTGTGGGTACAGGAACGAAGCTGCAGCTGTTGCAGAAGATCAGACGGTTCGAGTGCCTCGCTGATCTGGACCCGATCGATCTCGACCGTCACTTCGCCGCGTCTGATGACCGCTCCGAATCCACCGACTGCGTCGCGTTATCGGACGTGGACGAAGAGGAGGCGGACGTGAGGGGCTTGCGAGAGAAGAAGGCGCGGGGCCTACTGGGAGAGCTAAAGACCGACTGCCACGTACGCCCGGGAACGTGCGTCGAGAAGGTCTTGATGGACTTCTTCATCCAGGGGCTGACCTCCTCGGGCGACGACGCTGTTCCCGGCCGCCCGTCCTGGTGGTGGAACTCCATCCTGCGCCGTCATCCGGCAGAGCGGCCGATGTTGGAAACTTCGAGGGATTGGATCGAGGGGAAGAGCTGCCGCGAACTGGACGACTACCACGGAGAGGCGACGCTGAGGGAGATGGAGAGGAACGGGCGGTGGAGATGCTTCGAGGAGGAGGAGGAGGCGGTGGGGGCGGATGTGGAGGACCAGGTGCTGGGGTCCCTGATGGAGGAGTTGGTGGTGGACTTAGCATCAGATTGAATGAAGATTCCAACTTGTGGTGGCGGTGACGGCTGTTGTAATAAATTAGTTGGTTAAGTCGTTGAGGAAGTTAACGTTCCATATATGTCGCGGGTACATATAGAGGCAGAGGGAGGCTGCAGAGCCCGCCAATTTTGGGTGACGAGAAGACATCGAATGGCGGGCGGCAGAAATGTTCTCCATACATTTCCAATTTGGTCTCTACCTTCTTTTAGGCCGCACGTACTTGGAACGACGACTCTAATTCGAACCATTTCAATTCTATTACTTTGCTGGCAGTGGAGTTTGGCCTAGCAAGAAGGCGTAGCCCCGGCCTTATTGGCAATCCATGACAAGCACTCCTTGAACTCCGACGGTGGGTGTTATGGTCGTATAATTTGCATACCTACGTCGACCCACCTCTTGTACTTTCAATCAGATTTGCATCAAAACTTCACTGCTGAGCCTGAGGCATTCATGGTCTTCGGAGTTTTCATCAGATTCAGCGAATCGATCGGAATTATTGTACACCATATCTATTTGGTGTGCAAAGAGAGTCCCCACATCAGATTCCTATTCTTTCTTCGGAGATCGAGCTCAAAATCAACCCTCGACCAACCACGCCTTCATGCGGACCTTCCCTCAGATGGCCCCATGAAGCTGCCCCTACTTCACCTTCTCGCGAAAGGATGATGGGACAAAACCTTTCTGCCTCAGGTCGCAGGGCGGCCGCCGCCGACACCCAACCACCGTATCTTCCTTTACGACTCGCGCCATTCTTTGCTACCTGGAGTTCGCCTTGACACAGACGGATAACATGCACTGTCCTCCAACAGCTGCCATAGATGTCCGATGCATGTCTTCGGCAAAGTGCGGTCTCTTTCAGATCCACGTCTGGGAATACCGCCACCACTGTTGAAGGCCGCGACAGCCAAATGACACGTGAATTTTCTTACGAATGGTGATCCGTTGATGTCCGAAGTCGGAGATGCATGCTTTCGATGTTACATGAAATGGATCACATGTGCTACTTGTGCAAAGTAAGGGAAAGAATTAATATGGATTGATTTCAGCAACTCATGATGATATCAATGGCAGTTGTACAGTATTATTCATTAAAATTGCCAGGACAAGAATGAAGGACTCAAAATCTATATCTTATTCTTTTTTATGGTGTTAATTGAGCCCAAGGACTTAAAATATCTATCATTTCGACGTAGACGTTGTGATAATAGCTTATTTAATTGTCTTCTTTGCGAAGAATTACAACTCAAGAGGCTTATGCTCCTCAAATCTCGTTAGAAAGACATAAAGATAAGTCGTTTATGGATAAGTATAAGAAGTGACTTTGTGTGCCTTACATGTATGTCATCTCTTCCAAAACTTGCTTTTAGTTTCTCTCTCTTCTCTCTGTATCACCGTAGTAACATTGTCGAGCTTTTGCGTAAATTGGACTGAAGCGTTCGGCGATCTCCGCTGGTGTGGGTCCTCACATTTAATTGTCGCCCGTGGGCGGAGGATCCATCTGGGGGAAGACTTGATCCGAGTTCGTAAAGCTGAACACGGCCTTTTGGAGACTCCAATGGGCGGGGAACATCTTAACGTACGTGTGGTGTTATTATGCGCGTCTTTGATTGGGGTTGCAGAGCTTCATCGATGAGCAAAAAGATGCGATCCCTGTATGCTTCCGAGGCCTTCTTGCAGTCACAGCATTACTCGTGTTGTCGCATTGCAGACTCATTATGTGGAGGGTTTCACATTCTGTCAGAAGAATACCTGAACACAGCTAGTTTTGGCGAATCCAGCTTAAGATTTTACTCTTGGAGTTTATTGCCGAAGCAGTGTTTTACTGATCCTAATGATTTCAGAAAATTTTCGACAAGACTAACCCAGACTGATATGATTTGTTGCTGCACTTTCTGATATTTAAGTGCTTTATTTTGCATGTTTTTTTATTCGAGGGAAAATAAATAAATAAATAGATAAAAGTAGAGCACTCTATGGCAGTGGAAGTTTCTCTGTACATGCAACCAAGAAGACAAATAATAATATATCAATTCCCATATGCAATCTGGTAGAAAAGAAAACATTCTTTCCCAAGATTAAGGGGAAACTTGAATCCTACGGACTAGCGTTACATGTATGGAATCTCCATGACGATGAAGCCCTAGAGAAGCACATCATGAAGGTGTTAGATAGGTGGTATAAGTGTAACTCTTTGTTTATTGTGCTACGACAACATATATCTACGGATAGCTCCACAAGCTCACCCCCTCGGAGAGCTCCGGCGGGTCATCGGACCCATGCGGGCTTAGCCTTGGTGGGCTCATCAGCATCCCCTCCGCCATGTTCACCAACAACTGCGGCATGTCGAATATCTCCTCCTCGTCTATGTAGCTCCCTGGATGCTGATGGGAAGCAGCAGCAGCAGCAGGCTTCGGCACCAGTGAAGCCGCGGCTTCCGCGGCCGCCGCACGAATATGGGTCGGAGAGGCCGAGGCTGGCGCCGGACGCGAGGCGATCTCGTCGGGGAAGTTCAGCACGGCGTCGGTGCCGCGCAGCGCATGCGCCGCCACGTCGTAGGCCACGGCCGCCATCTCGGCGGTCGGGTACGTGCCGAGCCAGATGCGGCTGGCCTTGCGCGGCTCGCGGATCTCCGACACCCACTTGCCGCTCCGGTACCGGATGCCGCGGTAGCTCAGGTGCCTCCGGGAGGCATCCGGTCGCATGCGCGTCTCGCTCTCGGCCTGCACCGCATTACCTCCCTGGTCACAACAAGGCAACAGCTCGGGGAGTCGAGATGGGGATGCTCGGCCGCCCTCCACGGCACTCCAACAGTGCACGTGGGGATGGCCGTGCACGTCCGAAGGGCGTTCAGCCATGCATCTGCCGGGAGCAAAACGATAGTAAGCGTTAAGGGGACAGTTCACGTGATCATGAAGAGCAGCATTTAAGGTGGAAAGTGATCGAGAAGGCGACGGTGGAATCAGAGTGAGCGTGGGGTTTTCGCGGGAAGGGGCAGCAGCGTCAACGGTGTATGATTTTGGGCGGCACGCGCTTTGGTTTTGGATGTTGGGCTAGCAATTAGCTGTTATCCTCGGAGCCAAACCAGCCACCCAAAAATAGGTTTTTAATGTAGCTTAAGCTTGTAGTCACCTCATGTAAACCATCTAATCACTAATATAATCTTATGTTAAGTGCCACTTGTGATGTTTATGGAGTTGTTAACGTGCTAAGCCACTTTTAGGCGTCGGTTGATGCTGTGGTCAAATTGTCTTCCTCCCGTATCAGGCGGTGGGTGAATCTTTTATTCGTTGCTTTGGGTGGTCTCAACAGAAATAAACTTTGAGCCAATGAACTCCTAAATATATTTATAATTTGAATTTATTTTTATTTTTGTTATATATAATTTTATGATGGTGTTTTCCATCCTACTGTCAATATTTTTTTATTATTTGTATTTATTTTAAAAAATAGACTACAGCAATCGATTTTTAAGGCTCTTAAGACAATCCCCAGTGTGCCCTTTGCAAGCTTATACAACACAACAGTCAGACATATCTTATCTTAATCGCAGCTGATTTATCATTGTGCTCAAATCGCAGCCGAGAATATATGGGTTGGTTCGCTCGATTCCGTGAAGCTTCAGAAGTCATGTCACGTCCATCGGTCATGTCGAGGAAGAAAATTGCATGCTTATATATATGGATAAGAAAGGCCGATCGACGTCCGGGAAAGATCTTCGTGTGACGGTGCAAGTAATATAACCTCGCTGTCCTTTTACGTCCGACTCATTGCACGCGCTAGGAAATCAAAAGGAGAACAAATCCAACCTATCCTTAAAATGTCCGAGTCAAATGGCTCAGCTGAGTCGAAGGACAAAATAGCGTCAGAGTTGCACTTGGAATGGATGCTTTGGATATCCATTCCCCCGTCACTGTGCAGGTGATGTGAGACTTGAGGACCGGACGTCGAAATCAAAGCGATGCGCTGAGAAAAAGTAGGTGGACAAGGAAGATATTGCCTGTCCCCTCTCCGTTGCTTCGTCTGTTGTTCGGGAAGCTAATCAGCACGCATTTGCTTGCAAGAACATCTTGGTGTAGTACTTGGAAGGAAGGAGCCAGGTAGCCGCCCCCTCCTCCTGCCTTTGAGGTAAAGATCACGCGTACGGAGGATAAATATGTTGTGAACCAACGCATGGCGGCCGGCCTTCTCGTCGCCAACCACCCCAGATTCTAGAGGCATCTGGTCGATTGAAAGCGAGCGGTGGAGCCAGCGCAGCGGAGAGACACGGCGAGAAAACCACCGCTGCCCTCGCAGTCGATCGCCGAGCTACTCATCGACCTCCACCACTCTTGCGGCGTCGACTGAGATAACGAAGAAGGGAGAGAAAGGACAGGGTGAGGCCGCCGGAAAATTGTGATGGAGAAATAGATGGAGAGCGAGGACGGCGGGTTGTCGGCCAGCCGACGTCGGCTATTGTAATTTTATTGTGATTTATAATACCATTTTACGTAAGTTTATGTATCTACATTGTTTTTGTACGCACAAGACTACTACGAGAATGGCTTGGGTTGAAGAAAGTGAAGATAATTCTAAGATTCGGTTAAATCAAATTATTCTTTGATATGAAAATTTATTTGGATGAAACTGAGATTTTGAGATTTTTACTAAATAATTAAGCGGTAAAATTTTATCGATTTTAGTTCAAATTTTATGTAAATAATCATTATAACAAGTTTTATAATTCTAACGATGCTGATATAGAGTTTGTCATCTCTAATATACTTATCTAATATATCTACTTGGTGAGATCTAAATATTTTCTTTGATGAAATCTATTTACGGTGATGATGATTTGTCATCTCTAAGATGCTTTTATGATATATCTACTTGATGAGATTTAAATTTTTTTTGATAAAATCTATTTATGGTGATGATGATATATTATTGTTGAATTAAAATATATATTCTTGATGTTAGTATGATCATCTAGTTATTTGGATAAAATTTATTATAAACTTATTATCATTATGGGCAATAATGGAGGTTTGAAGTGGACTATGGAGATTTTTTATTTTTCTACATAAAAATTGGTGATAAAATTTAGGTTTTTTTTCTCTCTCTCTCTCTCTCTCTCTCACATATATATAATTAGCGGTAAAAATTTATCGATTTTGGTTCAAATTTTATGTAAATAATTCTTACAACAAGCTCTATAATTCTAACAGTGCCGATCTACAGTTTATCATCTCTAAGATACTTTTCTGATATATCTACTTAGTGAGATCTAAATATTTTCTTTGATGAAATCTATTTACGGTGATGATGATTTGTCATCTCGAATATGCTTTTCTGATATATCTACTTGTGAGATTTAAATATTTTTTTTGATGAAATCTATTTACGGTGATGATGATATATTACTGTTGAATTAAAATACATATTCTTGATGTTAGTGTGATCATCTAGTTATTTGGTTAAAATTTATTATAAACTTATTATCATTATGGGCGATAATGGAGATTTGAAGTGGACTATGGAGATTTTTTATTTTTGAAAAATTGGTGATAAGTTTTTCCACATTAGGTTTTTCAAATTTTATCGACATCAAGCTGTAACGATCTCGGAATGCGACAATGTCTGATCACATGGCATCAATAGGATGACGGTGAATTAATGATCGATTATGTGGGGCCAAGATGTTGATATCGAGGTTTTGATCATTTAACGTTCATTCAATACAAGAAACTCTTAGTTAAGTAAGAACGACTCTGAATGTTTGAGTGAAAAAAATAATAGTATTAACTCTAAGAAAACTACTATAAGGATTTAGTGGTCTGATGATCATGGTTGTGAGGTCCCATACACCAATTAAGATGAATATTCCATGATAAAATATTATTATTTCTTCCGCATCCATTAAATAAAATGCGACAAATTTGAAGTCTTCCGAAACAGCGATACAAATTTACTTCTTTTCGTTTCTTTTCATTATGCTTAAAGTATTTGAAACCCAAACACAGCAAAATATAATACTTATAAGTTAAATATGAGTAATATATCTAATTCATCTAAAAGTTTGTAGCCATATCCATATTAGATCCAGCTGTTGACTAGGTGGGTCGCTTTTGGCCTCTCCGTTCGCCTGGCCGCCGCACCGTCGGTGAGTCAGACTAAAAACGAGGCGCGTCGCACGCTCAGCCGCACCGCGGGACTTGCGGGGCCAAAGACGAGATCGACACCACTGATCGGTGGGTGCACGAATCTAACAGTTCCGTCCTTCGACAACGGACGCTTTATGCGGTGTACGCGTGTAGCACCGTTGAGGATCCGAGTTCAAGCGACGCAGCAAACGCAGGGAAAAAGAGGTGGCGCTTGTAAAACGTGGGCCCCATCTAGTTATGGGGTGACGATTGGAAATGTCGCGTGAAATGTAATCCGCATCTTTCGGTGGATCTGCCGAGGGGTCGTCCTTTTCCCGACCTAACCGTCCCCCTTTGCCCTCGAGAGTCCATTTCGAATCGGCCTAGGGTTTCGGCCGTCACTTCGCCGATAAAGAACTGCTTCGATCGCAGGTAACAATTTCCTCAGAATCCATTGCATGTTTCGATCATGCTAATTTCTCGTTATTTTCTTCGTTTCTCATACGTATAGATCAAACAAGTTCTTATCTTTTTTTGCTCCTATCGATAGATCATCTGTGATTTCTCTGGCCTCAGGTTAATGATTTGATCTGTTTACTAATGTTCTTTTCCTCGGCAATATGTTTCCTTCCTTCTTTGAGTCTTCTGATCTTTTTTGGATGCTATTTTTTTCGTCGGATGAATTTCGGATCCTAACATGGAACGCTCTGCTGCATAAGAGTGTTAGTCGTCATATCCCCAACTTTTCTTGTTCCAATATTTATTTAGCAGTATGTGTCTCTGAGGTTTTCTGCCGAAAGGGAGGTTATCACCCTTGAAATGGTCATCTCTGGGTTCTCATTACTTGTACCTGATGAACCTTGGTATTTAGTTCGAGATCAACCTGCATACAATATCTAGCATAGGGCTGGATATTATTGCAAGAAGTGCTTTGCTCCCACTGCTTAGTTTGAGACGAACCGACATACACCATCTAGCATAGGGCTGCATCTTATCTTCCTGCCACTGCTTAATATGAACCTTGTTGGAGCAGAATATGAAATGCTTTGTTTGTGGGGTTCTGTTTCTCTCTTAGCTTTTGCTTTTGTTTGGTAATAGTATAGCAGAAGAGAGAAAAAGGGGGAAAAAGATGGGTCAGGGTCTTGCAGTTACATGCATGCTTGAAGTAAAAAGGTTAGAAAGACAACAAATGGTAGATTTGCATAGCAAAGCAATGAACTGCCTGAGTCTTGGATGGGTGAATTTGCATTAGTCAGGTGCAAACAAAGGAGACTAGAGAGGCAGGCATTAGAAAAAGATAATATTGGGAAGATGAATGAGTTGGTGTGTTAAATAATGTTCAGAAGGATGTGCCTGAATAGATAAATGATCTATCCTCTATATCTTAAGTAATTAATACAATTAATAAATTATTATTAACGAGAGATAACTATTGTTAATGAGAATTAGCAGGGAAAGGGGCTGAGCTGTGAATTTCTTGGTTTACTTGATCTCGTTCTTAAATTTTTTGTGGCGATTTTTATATGACATCAAATTTCAATATGGTGTTGTAACTCATGATAATCTGTCAGCAGAGAGGATACATGATTATCACTTCTTTATGCATTTTAAATTAGGTAATTATTTTTATGGTAGTTGTACTTCTATCATGGACCAAGATTGAATAACATTATTGTCTTAATCCTTTAACTAATGACTAGATCAATCCTGTGTCATATGTGAGGATTTTAGTGGTCTACTGTTTTGGCAAAACTTTACTATTATCATGCTTGGATTTTTTTTATTGATATGGTTAATGAATTATGTTTATCTTTTTTTCTCCAGATTTAGGTTCTTGTTGCTAATTAACCAGAATGTCAAGGTCGATTTTCTGTGGAAATTTGGATAATGACACTCGCCATTCTGAGCTTGAGCGGCTTTTCAGCAGATATGGGAAGGTTGACAGGGTGGATATGAAATCAGGTAACTTCCTATAATACTGTTGTATGACACCTCAATTCGAGGGTTTTTTTTACGCATTCTCTGAAGCCTTTTTCTCAGACAATTGTTGTTACAGTTGCATTGATGCAGTTTTTGAACTATAATCTTTGGATGATAAATTAGTGTAACCACAAATATGCATGTTGGAAATGGTTCTGTTTCCGTTCTTGGTTCTGGGGCTGTCTGCTGGTCAGCGTAGAGTTAGCATTTTATTATTCAGTTTGGTTTCCTGGGCCAAGTGGATCTGCAACGAACTGAACTTTCCTTTTCCTCATGATCCAGCTTTCGTTGCAGGTTCTAAGTATGTAATATGCACATATGCTTCTGACAGCATTTATTTTCTTTTGCCATATCTACAAATCTGAATGCTTGTGTGGATTGGCCTTGCACATGAGGGCATTTTCAATAAAAAAATTTCAGTTACATCACTATATATTTCTTAGTGGCATTGGGAGGCAAAAAAAGAAAAAAACAAGAAGTTATTATGTCCTCTGAATATGCTGTGATGTGAACTTTCGATGTGTATGATATCAAGAAGGAAGACCACACATGGAAGTTGATAATTTTTGAATTATGGTCCCGGGTTATGCATTTTGAAAAGTCCCCACACAGATTGACGTGGGACAGAACTATTGTGAACCATTCCACATGGTGCATAGTGGCAGGAGACCTGTTTGAGGTTTCCTAGGGATTTGGAATCAGGATAAGTTTAAGAAAGCAGTATGTTTTTGAAGGATGATCCTCCATACTCAACAATTTCTTTGCCGCAGGAATATATTGGAGAATACATGCTCTTCTTGCTTGTTGGGCGCATGCATTCAACAATCCTTCCAGCTCGAGTTCATATTGCCTCTTTCCAGAGAGCTGATCCATTCCGCAATTCAATCGCATTTCATTCACATGGAAACATTCTCCACAAGACTATTGCCTTTAATTTCTCGTGAACTTTGCCCAGCCTTCCATCCCAACCATGTTTCCATCCTGAACAGCCTGGCTGGAGAATATGTATGGAGGAGGACTCTCTGTACCATGGCCTACCACAATACCTGTCTTTTGGACTAATGTTCTCTGACGTCATTTAGTTACCAGGTCTGTTTCTTTTTTCTATGGTCATTTTCTAGCTCGCTCTCTAAGAGATAGATGGCTAGATACCGAATCTCTGAATGGGTCTACCGGAGGCCCTTCAGACTGGGTTCACTTAAGAAGGATTAGCATGGAAAGGTAATATCAAGTCAGATAATTTCATGATAAAATATATTTTACCATGCTACCACTATTTTGTAGGGTTTGCTTTTATATACATGGATGATGAGCGTGATGCTGAAGATGCAATACGTGGACTTGATCGGATAGAGTTTGGCAGACATGGGCGGCGGCTCCGTGTTGAGTGGACAAAGGCAGGGTGCTAGCAAAGCCTATGTTTTTGGTAGATGATTAAGCATGCTGACCTTAGGGGATAATAGTATCTCACTCATGGAACTTCTCTCTGCAGCAAGAAAGGAATAGCAGAAGGTCTGGCAGTTCGAGAAGGCCTTCAGCTAACACAAAAGCTTCAAAGACCTTGTTTGTCATAAACTTTGACTCAATCAACACCAGGACACGGGATTTGGAAAGGCATTTTGAGCCATATGGAAAAATTTTGAATGTTAGGATTCGAAGAAATTTTGCCTTCATCCAGTTTGATGCTCAGGACGATGCAACAAAAGCACTAGAGGCTACCCACATGAGGTAAAGTGATGTTACATTCGTGTTTTTCGATTCAACAGTGTAAATATTATATACATTTTAATTCTAATCTATCTTTTTGTTGATGTAATTTATCTTCGAAATCCTTTTTGAATTTCTCTTTAAAAGTATTTGTGATTGAGCGCATGTTCATCTTTTTGCATATACTGGTGACCTGGATGATCTAGCACATCCTAGCTTCGTATAACATGGAAGTTAAAACTGTAGAGATCTGTTTGCATTCCGCTTGAAGCTGCTATGATTAAGATTCATATAACCATCATCACTGAACTCATCATGGATCGGTTACTACTTACCATCAATGGTCTGAGACCCCTTCACCGAGTAAGATGCCTAGGAGTTAATATCGTTGAAGTATTTTCTGGATTTCAGTCAAAACTTTTTGGGTAGGGTGTGGGATTACTTGTTTATGGTCTGTACCTCATAACCAGTTCAATTTTCTGTACTTGTTTTATTGATGACTTTTGCTTATCATTCGTGACAGAGCAGGAAGTTTATAAATTTCTGCTTATCAGTCCATGAAGTTAAAATTCACAATTTCTGCTTGTCATGTGCAGCATCCTCCACCATTTTCTGATTCATAAGTTTACCTATTGACTACGCAGTTAGTAATTTTACATGTACTCGTCGTAGTGAATTTTGAGTGTAACTTCTTATCTAACAGAAACAAACAAAACTCATTCTACAAACTCATAATATTGAACTTGATTTGGAATGATCTGACTCAGTTGCTCTGAACTTACTTGTGGGTTTTCTTTATTTTCTAATTCATTGGACAACCAGCAAGCTGATGGATCGGGTGATCTCCGTGGAGTATGCAGTCCGTGATGATGACGATAGAAGAAATGGCTATAGCCCTGATCGGAGAGGTCAGGAAAGGTCAAGAAGCCATGATCGAGGACGGTCTTCAAGTCCTTATGGTAGAGGCGTGGAGAGGGCGAGCCCCAACTACGGTCGTGCTTCCAGTCCATATGCTAAGGCCAAGGAGAGGGCAAGTCCTAGCTATGAAAGAGCTCAAAGTCCTGCCGATGATAGAGACCGCAGGTGAGTAGTGCTTGGTACTCGAGTCCCTTTAGTGTTGCACCAGTTTTTCGGGTTCACTGTTCTTGCACAATGTCAAACTACTATTTTGTTGGTGCAGTCGCTCCCCATGAAGGCAGGAAATATCTCGAGACGAAGCGCTCGTGCTCGGTTCCTGTTGATCCCAAGAAGTGTGTTGTTGTGCAGCGCATCCCAATAGATGTTTGTTTACTTTGCCATGTTCAGAGGTCTCCATTAGATTGTGTGTGATGACTTAGCTTATCTGTTTTCTCATTAGAAAATAGGCAAGGGAAGTGTTTTTGCACTGTACTTGTCTTTGACACCTTGTTCATTATTTCTGGCTTCTATAAAACACTCTGATTTTGTTTCAAGAATGTCATTGCCTTGTGGTAATGATATTTGGGTGAAAAATTTTAAATTCTAATTTATTTTTATTTTCAATCAAGTATTATCAATATATTCATGAACAATTGTGTAGATTTGATAGACAGAAGATAAATTGAAGAAAAATGATATATAGTTAAAAGAGACAAGATAATTAATATTAATGGTGCAAGGAATGAATATACAGTGGGATACCTAAGAAGATTTTACGATAAATTATATAACAATTATTGAAATTCTTTTCGTTTAAGTTCTGTGCAGTTATCAGTGATGATAAAAAAAATCTATGCAGCTGATTTGTTGGGATTTTCAGGGAATTGATTTCATGTTCTGTTAACATTGGAACAAAAACGTAAAACTTACAGGTATGTTGGTGTAGTCCTGTTGGTATCATCCTGGAAATAGTAATTAAAACCATTCTATTATTATACTTCATCACATACAATTATTTGGACAAGCTAGGAGAGTTCAATAAGACATCAATCTTAAGAGTCTGCATCATTATATACCTTTCCTGCTGATCTAGAGTTATCATCAATATTATTTTTTTGGTGGATAGTAACATCTGAGATCCTAGGACTGCAAGATTCATGCTTTCTTCTCCCTTGTTGGGGCAGGGAAGCAACTGTTATAGAGGAGGGAAGGTGTGGAATCAGAATTCTCCAGAGAAATAGTCTTGTAATGTTGTTGAGGAATGGTAAAAGCTACCTGATAACAGGAGATGAGTGAGGAGGTAATGAATCCAAAGCCTCCTGTGACTCGAGGAGTGATCTTCTTTGGAGCCAGTTGGAGCAGCCCAACGGCGACCACAATATCCATGGAAGCTTTTATCAAAGATAGCAGCCTTTGATTTGATTGCTTGAGCTTCATGCGGGAATGCTCATCCTGAAATTTCACATCCTGCTTCTGCTCCTTCTCATGCGGTAATGCTCATCCTGAAAAAAAGGCAACCGGAAATTATATGAAGTAATGTGTTAGACATTCCTTACATTTATCATCTTGCTTCAGCTCCTTCTCCAACTTCTTCATTGCTGCTGATATCCTTCCGAGTTCTCCGAGCTAAAAGATGATAGAAGATGTAGTTTGTGCTAAAGCATGTATAATAAATAAGAAACCAGCAATTTGCTGACACTCATCATATACAACAAAAGGTTGCCACCTCAGAGGACGCAAAGCAACGATATCAACAATTACGGCATGCATGCGTAAATTTATGGGGAACAATGAGAACAGCAAAGACACAAACCTCAATCAAAGGAAAGCATGCTGAGGATCCCAACCAACAATAAAGAGCAATTCTGCCAAGCAGTTCTGCACGCTCTTTATTCTAAGATACACTTTGAGAAATTAGTCTGTCTACTTGTTCTTCGAGCAGGAAAGGTTGAATAAGTAGGATTTTTTTTTATTCAAGATGTACAAACCTTGTATATCCCTGTTCTGCTTGCCCAGACAATTTGATCCAGGAATAAGAATGTTGACAACAATGCATTTTTGGACTGCACAAAGCCACATATCATTTTGTGAGAGTGAAAAGACCAATCACAAAAAATGACACCAGGAAACATTACTATCTACATACCTTTCCAAGTAAAATGAAGGGGAGAGGAGATCCTGGGGATGGTGGACTTATAAGAGCATTAAGACCATTAACGAACTGTATAGCAGAGGAGATGAGTTTGCGAAAGCATGACAACAGGAATCATTCAGCTGTCTTTTCCCAAGACACAGTTTAAAGATTTACCTTCAAAAGTCGAAAGACTTTACGTGCCAAGCTAGTTGTTTTATCGACATTCTGTGCAGTGCCGGGCTTTCCACCGCTCAAGAATTTTGACCCATACTGGAGAGCCCTACAAATCTTATCTCTTGCTTCAGCTTTATTCAAATACAAAACCAAGAGAGCAAGCTCTGCTCTTGTTGCATCTAATGTGCTACCAGTCATGTTCTATTTCTGACCTACTGACCAGTGCTATTTTTTTCGTCGGATGAATTTCGGATCCTAACATGGAACGCTCTGCTGCATAAGAGTGTTAGTCGTCATATCCCCAACTTTTCTTGTTCCAATATTTATTTAGCAGTATGTGTCTCTGAGGTTTTCTGCCGAAAGGGAGGTTATCACCCTTGAAATGGTCATCTCTGGGTTCTCATTACTTGTACCTGATGAACCTTGGTATTTAGTTCGAGATCAACCTGCATACAATATCTAGCATAGGGCTGGATATTATTGCAAGAAGTGCTTTGCTCCCACTGCTTAGTTTGAGACGAACCGACATACACCATCTAGCATAGGGCTGCATCTTATCTTCCTGCCACTGCTTAATATGAACCTTGTTGGAGCAGAATATGAAACGCTTTGTTTGTGGGGTTCTGTTTCTCTCTTAGCTTTTGCTTTTGTTTGGTAATAGTATAGCAGAAGAGAGAAAAAGGGGGAAAAAGATGGGTCAGGGTCTTGCAGTTACATGCATGCTTGAAGTAAAAAGGTTAGAAAGACAACAAATGGTAGATTTGCATAGCAAAGCAATGAACTGCCTGAGTCTTGGATGGGTGAATTTGCATTAGTCAGGTGCAAACAAAGGAGACTAGAGAGGCAGGCATTAGAAAAAGATAATATTGGGAAGATGAATGAGTTGGTGTGTTAAATAATGTTCAGAAGGATGTGCCTGAATAGATAAATGATCTATCCTCTATATCTTAAGTAATTAATACAATTAATAAATTATTATTAACGAGAGATAACTATTGTTAATGAGAATTAGCAGGGAAAGGGGCTGAGCTGTGAATTTCTTGGTTTACTTGATCTCGTTCTTAAATTTTTTGTGGCGATTTTTATATGACATCAAATTTCAATATGGTGTTGTAACTCATGATAATCTGTCAGCAGAGAGGATACATGATTATCACTTCTTTATGCATTTTAAATTAGGTAATTATTTTTATGGTAGTTGTACTTCTATCATGGACCAAGATTGAATAACATTATTGTCTTAATCCTTTAACTAATGACTAGATCAATCCTGTGTCATATGTGAGGATTTTAGTGGTCTACTGTTTTGGCAAAACTTTACTATTATCATGCTTGGATTTTTTTTATTGATATGGTTAATGAATTATGTTTATCTTTTTTTCTCCAGATTTAGGTTCTTGTTGCTAATTAACCAGAATGTCAAGGTCGATTTTCTGTGGAAATTTGGATAATGACACTCGCCATTCTGAGCTTGAGCGGCTTTTCAGCAGATATGGGAAGGTTGACAGGGTGGATATGAAATCAGGTAACTTCCTATAATACTGTTGTATGACACCTCAATTCGAGGGTTTTTTTTACGCATTCTCTGAAGCCTTTTTCTCAGACAATTGTTGTTACAGTTGCATTGATGCAGTTTTTGAACTATAATCTTTGGATGATAAATTAGTGTAACCACAAATATGCATGTTGGAAATGGTTCTGTTTCCGTTCTTGGTTCTGGGGCTGTCTGCTGGTCAGCGTAGAGTTAGCATTTTATTATTCAGTTTGGTTTCCTGGGCCAAGTGGATCTGCAACGAACTGAACTTTCCTTTTCCTCATGATCCAGCTTTCGTTGCAGGTTCTAAGTATGTAATATGCACATATGCTTCTGACAGCATTTATTTTCTTTTGCCATATCTACAAATCTGAATGCTTGTGTGGATTGGCCTTGCACATGAGGGCATTTTCAATAAAAAAATTTCAGTTACATCACTATATATTTCTTAGTGGCATTGGGAGGCAAAAAAAGAAAAAAACAAGAAGTTATTATGTCCTCTGAATATGCTGTGATGTGAACTTTCGATGTGTATGATATCAAGAAGGAAGACCACACATGGAAGTTGATAATTTTTGAATTATGGTCCCGGGTTATGCATTTTGAAAAGTCCCCACACAGATTGACGTGGGACAGAACTATTGTGAACCATTCACATTCATGGATGCGTTCTCGGGATATAACCAAATCTCGATGACACCGCAAGACAAGGAGCACACTACCTTCATTACTAATAGGGGAGTATATTGTTACAAAGTAATGCCCTTCGGTCTAAAAAACGCCGGGGTAACATATTAAAGAATGGTCAATGAAATGTTCAAACAATAGCTCGGGAGGAACCTGGAGGTGTACGTCGATGACATGATTGTAAAGAGCAAGTCGGCAAGTAAAGATTCAGTTTGTAGTTAAAGTAATTTGCTCAAAATAAATGCAAACTAGATTTTATAGTGATTCGGTCGTTGTGACCTACATCCACTCCCGATTCCTCCTTCGTCGTGACCACCAACATCTACTATCGATCTTCTTTCAATTGGCGAAGATCAACCACCCTTACAACTCGATTCTCCTTTTGATAGGTTCAGGAGAGAACCTTTACAACCCCCCTTATTCCTCTCTCAAATTACACTAACACTTAGAGCTTTGACAAGAGTTTCACATACAATTATAATAGAGTTTTGTTTTCTTTTTTGCTCTTAGTTGTGTATCTTTTAATCAGGGATGAGAGTGATATTTATAAGCCTTAAGTTGATTCAAACTTGGAGCCTAAAAATGTCTCATCCCATGTCTCTTGGGTACGGGTGGTACCACCATTAGTGCCAGTCTAACACTATCACTGACACTGGGTAGTACCATCGCTTGACACTGTTTGAGGTTTCCTAGGGATTTGGAATCAGGATAAGTTTAAGAAAGCAGTATGTTTTTGAAGGATGATCCTCCATACTCAACAATTTCTTTGCCGCAGGAATATATTGGAGAATACATGCTCTTCTTGCTTGTTGGGCGCATGCATTCAACAATCCTTCCAGCTCGAGTTCATATTGCCTCTTTCCAGAGAGCTGATCCATTCCGCAATTCAACATGATGATGCCACCTATTGGGTCATTGTTTGAGCCTTTTACTTTGCCAAACACAGTCAATACATAGGCCCAACTGGCTTCTAATTAGATTGGCACTATTGCCTTTAATTTCTCGTGAACTTTGCCCAGCCTTCCATCCCAACCATGTTTCCATCCTGAACAGCCTGGCTGGAGAATATGTATGGAGGAGGACTCTCTGTACCATGGCCTACCACAATACCTGTCTTTTGGACTAATGTTCTCTGACGTCATTTAGTTACCAGGTCTGTTTCTTTTTTCTATGGTCATTTTCTAGCTCGCTCTCTAAGAGATAGATGGATAGATACCGAATCTCTGAATGGGTCTACCGGAGGCCCTTCAGACTGGGTTCACTTAAGAAGGATTAGCATGGAAAGGTAATATCAAGTCAGATAATTTCATGATAAAATATATTTTACCATGCTACCACTATTTTGTAGGGTTTGCTTTTATATACATGGATGATGAGCGTGATGCTGAAGATGCAATACGTGGACTTGATCGGATAGAGTTTGGCAGACATGGGCGGCGGCTCCGTGTTGAGTGGACAAAGGCAGGGTGCTAGCAAAGCCTATGTTTTTGGTAGATGATTAAGCATGCTGACCTTAGGGGATAATAGTATCTCACTCATGGAACTTCTCTCTGCAGCAAGAAAGGAATAGCAGAAGGTCTGGCAGTTCGAGAAGGCCTTCAGCTAACACAAAAGCTTCAAAGACCTTGTTTGTCATAAACTTTGACTCAATCAACACCAGGACACGGGATTTGGAAAGGCATTTTGAGCCATATGGAAAAATTTTGAATGTTAGGATTCGAAGAAATTTTGCCTTCATCCAGTTTGATGCTCAGGACGATGCAACAAAAGCACTAGAGGCTACCCACATGAGGTAAAGTGATGTTACATTCGTGTTTTTCGATTCAACAGTGTAAATATTATATACATTTTAATTCTAATCTATCTTTTTGTTGATGTAATTTATCTTCGAAATCCTTTTTGAATTTCTCTTTAAAAGTATTTGTGATTGAGCGCATGTTCATCTTTTTGCATATACTGGTGACCTGGATGATCTAGCACATCATAGCTTCGTATAACATGGAAGTTAAAACTGTAGAGATCTGTTTGCATTCCGCTTGAAGCTGCTATGATTAAGATTCATATAACCATCATCACTGAACTCATCATGGATCGGTTACTACTTACCATCAATGGTCTGAGACCCCTTCACCGAGTAAGATGCCTAGGAGTTAATATCGTTGAAGTATTTTCTGGATTTCAGTCAAAACTTTTTGGGTAGGGTGTGGGATTACTTGTTTATGGTCTGTACCTCATAACCAGTTCAATTTTCTGTACTTGTTTTATTGATGACTTTTGCTTATCATTCGTGACAGAGCAGGAAGTTTATAAATTTCTGCTTATCAGTCCATGAAGTTAAAATTCACAATTTCTGCTTGTCATGTGCAGCATCGTCCACCATTTTCTGATTCATAAGTTTACCTATTGACTACGCAGTTAGTAATTTTACATGTACTCGTCGTAGTGAATTTTGAGTGTAACTTCTTATCTAACAGAAACAAACAAAACTCATTCTACAAACTCATAATATTGAACTTGATTTGGAATGATCTGACTCAGTTGCTCTGAACTTACTTGTGGGTTTTCTTTATTTTCTAATTCATTGGACAACCAGCAAGCTGATGGATCGGGTGATCTCCGTGGAGTATGCAGTCCGTGATGATGACGATAGAAGAAATGGCTATAGCCCTGATCGGAGAGGTCAGGAAAGGTCAAGAAGCCATGATCGAGGACGGTCTTCAAGTCCTTATGGTAGAGGCGTGGAGAGGGCGAGCCCCAACTACGGTCGTGCTTCCAGTCCATATGCTAAGGCCAAGGAGAGGGCAAGTCCTAGCTATGAAAGAGCTCAAAGTCCTGCCGATGATAGAGACCGCAGGTGAGTAGTGCTTGGTACTCGAGTCCCTTTAGTGTTGCACCAGTTTTTCGGGTTCACTGTTCTTGCACAATGTCAAACTACTATTTTGTTGGTGCAGTCGCTCCCCATGAAGGCAGGAAATATCTCGAGACGAAGCGCTCGTGCTCGGTTCCTGTTGATCCCAAAAAGTGTGTTGTTGTGCAGCGCATCCCAATAGATGTTTGTTTACTTTGCCATGTTCAGAGGTCTCCATTAGATTGTGTGTGATGACTTAGCTTATCTGTTTTCTCATTAGAAAATAGGCAAGGGAAGTGTTTTTGCACTGTACTTGTCTTTGACACCTTGTTCATTATTTCTGGCTTCTATAAAACACTCAGATTTTGTTTCAAGAATGTCATTGCCTTGTGGTAATGATATTTGGGTGAAAAATTTTAAATTCTAATTTATTTTTATTTTCAATCAAGTATTATCAATATATTCATGAACAATTGTGTAGATTTGATAGACAGAAGATAAATTGAAGAAAAATGATATATAGTTAAAAGAGACAAGATAATTAATATTAATGGTGCAAGGAATGAACGTCGACCGATCTTTCAGCTCGACGTCCAATTTTCTGACATATTTTTCACCGTCCCAACATGATTTTTCCTATTTCAATTGTCTTTCCCTCTTCGAAGCTTCCTACGTTACTCAAAACACAAATCAAATCATAAACACTATCAATTGGTTTCATCATCAAAATCCGAGATTCAATACTTTCAATTTGCACCATTGTTTGAAAAAAACTCTTGCTTAGTATTAGCATCATCTTTTGAAAAAGACTCTTTATCATTATTATTATCCTTTTTTTTATTTATAAAAAAGGCATCTTTATCTCCCATTGAAATAGAAACTCCAATTATTTGACGAGCTAAGGATTCCTAAGAAGCAAAAAGATTTTTCAATCTCTACCAAGGATGGTTGTTGAACTCATCCCTATATAGATGTAACATAAAGAATATATTCTTTTCGAAGATCACAAATAATATAACGTCTTATTCATGTATCAAAAATAGTCTCATCTGGATCTAAAAGTAATATATCTGAATATAAATTTTTAATCTTCAAAAAATAATGAGAAATTGAGAGATTATCTTAGATAGTATTTGTTAAATCATTCTCTAAATACTGAAGTCGAGTCATATTCTTTTTATTGAGCAATGTATCAAGTGTGATCCAAATCTTTGAAGCTAATTTGTAATGAATAATATTTTCAAAGAGATCATGAGAAATATATTTCTTTAATAC